>JAPFFP010047773.1:0-10183 GCA_026153255.1 Solanum medicagineum
TATAATTGGGAATTTGGTTTGGTATTGTTTGGGTGCCCAATCGGCAGTAATCACGACCCCTGGGTTGGGTCGTGACATCTAGATCATGAGTAGGGTAGTTCCTTTTATGCATTTTGAGTTGTCTAGAAGCATAAGCTATGACCGTACCATTTTGCATCAGCACACAACCCAAACCAACCCTAGATGCATCACAATACACAACAAAACCCTCAGGCCCATCCGGTAGTGACAATATAGAAGCTGACACAAGCCTATCCTTCAATGTTTGGAAGCTCCTTTCATATTCATCGGTCAACACAAACTTAACCATCTTTTGATTCAATTTGGTCATAGGGGAAGCAATGGAGGAGAACCCATCACAAATCGTCTATACTAATCCACAAGACCCAAGAACCTCCTAATATCCGACGGGGTCAATGGTCTACGCAAATTCCTAATCACATCAGTTTTCTTAGGATCCACTTTTATACCATCCGCCGACACCACATGACCCAAGAATGCAACCTTCTTCAACCAAAATTCACACTTGTCATATTTAGCATACAATTTCTCCTCCCTCAATCTTTGCAACACCACCCTCAAATGACCCATATGCTCCTCCCTACTATGTGAATAGATCAATATATCATCAATGAAAACCACAAAAAAGGAATCAAGGTAAGGTTTGAAGATCCGATTCATTAGGTCCATGAAGATGGCCGGCGCATTAGTCAACCCAAATGACATCACAAAAAACTCATAATGCCCATATCTAGTCCGGAAGGCCGTCTTGGGAATATCATACTCCCTCACCCACTTGATGGTACTCGGATCGAAGATCAATCTTAGATAAGAAGCTAGCCCCTTGCAATTGGTCAAATAAGTCATCAATTATTGGAAGAGGGTATTTATTCTTTATAATGACCCTATTAAGTTGCCGGTAATCAATGAACATTCTAAGTGACCCATCCTTCTTTTTCACAAACAACACCGGAGCACCCTAAGGTGATTGACTAGGTCTAATAATCCCTTTTCCAACAAATCTTTCAATTGTTCTTTTAACTCCTTCAACTCCGCCGGGGCCATACGGTAAGGGGGAATGGAGATAGGTTGAGTATTGGGAAGGAGATCTACCAAAATCTTTCTCCCTTTCAGGAGGGACACCGGGAAGGTCATTTGGGAAGAAATCAAGAAACTTGTTTACAACATGGACCAACTCTATGGAAGGGACTTTGGACTCCACACCCTTAACCCTCACAAGATGATAAATACACCCCCTAGAAATCAACTTATAGGCTTTAATGCATGAAATGAATCTACCCTTGACCACCACATCTTGAATTTCCCACTCAAGCACAAGTTCATTAGGAAACTGAAACTTGACCCTATGGGTTCTATAATCAATAGAAGCATAGTAGGCATGCAACCAATCAATCCCAATAATACATCAAAGTCTACCATGTCTAATTCAATAAGATCACAAGGCAACAACTTATGCAAAATGCAAAAAGAATAACTCGTATAAACCTTCCTAGCAACAACAGAGGCACCTATAGGAGTAGATACTTCTTATGACTCATGCAACAACTCAGGGACAACATGAAACGTTTTAGCAACAAGAAGTGTAACAAAGGAAAGAGTGGCACTCGGATCAATCAAAGCATACACATCAAAGTCAAAGATTTTCAACATATCGATAACAACATCGGTGACCTCACCCAATCCCTTGCCTCCCTTGTAGAGTATAAAATCGATTGTGCCTTGGGCCACTACCTTGAGGACCACCTTTCCCCAATGGGACCATATTAGCACCCCGTACCTTGCCATGGTTTCTTGGACAATCTACCTTCTTGTGACCAAGCTCCCCACATTCACAGCATACTATGACCCCTTCAAACACAAGCCATTATGACTCTTCCCACATCTAGGACACACATCAATAGGAGCCACCCCACCAACACCTTGAGTCCTAGGGAAGTCATTGGCAAACCCCCTATTAGTAGCATGAGGAGGCCCTTGGCCTTGACTAAATTTAGCACCCTTTTGAAATTTACCCTCAAATGGGGCCCTCTTGGCCTCATGCCCCCTTCTCTTCATCAATTTCTCCTCCTGCATTTGCTCGGTATAGGTCATTAACCGAGACAATCTACGTCACTAATTAGCATGGCGGACCGACATTCTTCACTTACCAAGTCGGAGACCCCCATCACGAACTTATTCATAGATCTAGGATTGGCCACCAAATGAGGAGCATACTTTGAAACTTGATTAAACTTAAGGGCATACTCCCTCACACTCATAGCACCTTGTTTCAAGTTCATAAACTCTACCAACTTTGCTTCCCTTAAGCTCAAGAGGGAAAAATCTAGTATGGAAGGCTAATTTGAATACCTCCCAAAGCACCACATTACCAGCCCCCTTCTCACCCTTTCATTGCTCATACAAAATTTGGGCTACCCTTTTGAGTTGGCACGCCGCCAACTCCGCCTTTTCATTCGGCCCAACACCCATGATATTCAAGATTTTGTAAACCTCATCAATGAACTCCTGTGGATCTTCATCCATCTTTGACCCATGGAAAACTGGAGGATTCACCCTTATGAAGTCTCTTACCATAGCTCCAGGGGTAGTAGCATGAGGGGCTTCGGCCCCTTGTTGGACTTGGTTGACCACCACTTGGGCAAGCATAGTAAGAGTATCCCGGAGCTCACCATTGGTAGGTTGCTCTTCGGGCGTTTGGGCCCATCTTCCTGTAGTGTTTGGCATGATCTAGCATAGCAAAGAACAATCATTGAGGGGGAGGGGGGGGGGCGAAACTAACCACAACTCTATAGCATGACTTAGAACATGAAAAAGGGAAACATTTCCTAAAACATCTCATAGCCTCCTATTCATAGTCATGGCGCTTCACAAAAATGAATAAGACTCTAATCGACGCGGTATGTTGGGCTGCAAGACCTATCAACCTAGTGCTCTGATACCAAGTTTGTCATGACCTAAGCCTAGGGCCTAGAAGTGACACGACGCAAGGGGAACCCGAAAGGACCCCAAGCAAGTCTCATAAAGCATTATTACACATCCTTGGTCGCAGAAGCAATAAATCAAACATCAAAGATAAATGAATGGGGAAAATCGGGCTAAGGGAAAAGTTTGCTCAACATTATAATCAAGAGACAAGAGTTAAACCCATATCATAGATATATAACATATCCAACAACCACCTCTACAACATAGATAAGAGCGGGGACCAAGACAAAGTAACCGGCCTCACCCTCATAGTCAAATAGGACATAAAAGAAAGTCACAATACATATTAAGAGAGCATAGACTAGGTCCCCGAAGTGGAGGACTCACCACTAGCTTGAATAGCACCGAACTAGCCACATGGAGGAGGATGATCAGGTTGGGCATCGGTTCCTACAAGGTAACATCATGTAGGCATAGAGTATGCATTAGCACGATTGATTGTACTAAGTATGTAGGATGCAATGCAACAATAAGTAGGCATCATAATCCAAATGCATAATATTAAGTAATAGACATAATATAACAATATGGCATGTATGTTCAATGTTTAAGTAAAACATGCTTAGGTAATTCATGCTCATATAGGATATCATATGTGAAGAAGAGACCAAGCTAGCTATTTAAGGTATAAACCCCTTGGTGGATGAGTGGTATAAACCCCTCACATGATTGATGATAATCACACCTTATCAACACGATGACGAAGTATAAACCCCTTGCATCGTTGATGAGTATAAACCTCAAACATGGTTACCTGGGCTCTTGTCCCCCGGATCAGGTACGGTCTTATGCAGCACTTTTATATAGAGTATATCATACAAATAGTCTCATTTCATCATCATAACATCATTCATATCATATCTCATGCTTTGGACCTTTAATTACTCAAGAAACCACATCCGGACATTTTATCAAACACTTTGAGGGTGTGAAGTGGTAGTGTAAAACCATGCAAATTAGAGATGTAATCATGCAAGAAAATCCATTGTAAAACCACCAATCAACACGGTGCAACACCCTCAAGACATATACATCAAAACCCCTCATCAAATCTTACAATATATCCAATATTTATAGCTCAAAACATAGCAAAACAGTCACAACTTTACATAGCTTTAACATAGTGTGCATCGAATTTCACAATAATCAAGACCCATTTGTAAAGGAACTCATGAAAGAAACCCACATACCTTAGCTTGGAGATGAACTTGGTGAAGATTGGAGATGGAGACTTAAAGCTTGAAGAAGAACCTTGAAGGAAACCTTAGCTTCGGATGAGGGTTTGAGACTTGAGTTTTGGGAGTGAAAATATGATTGTGTTTTGGGGGGGGGGGGGGTTATTGGGAAACGTTTAGAATGATATAAGGGTGAAATTTTGCTAAGTGTAGGTAAAAATACGTTAGGGAACACTTACGCCCAAGACTTAGAAGTCTTGGACCGAACTTTAAAGATAGCCCCCAAAATACACAGGGCGCGTGTGAGGGGGACGCGGAAAACCCTCTAGAAATCACGTTCTTGAAATTTCATAATTGTTAAATCTTTGCTATTAATTGAGGTTACACCCTCCTCCCCCTAATTTGGACCCCCAGAACAAGAATCCGAAGTCGAAGTTTTGAAATAACAAACATATTTTGAGATATAAGAAAATAAAAATTCCGGGCATTCTCAGGCACATTTTTGGGCACCTTTTAGGGTTGTTACATGGTTCATCAAAAGCCCAAGAATAAAAAACCAGACATTTTATCAAACACTTGGCGGGTGTGTAATGCTAATGTAAAATCATGCAATTCAAGAGTGTATTCATGCAAGAAATCTTGAAGTAAATCAACCCACCAACACTTGGTAAAAACCCTCATGCAAGATACATCAAAACCCTCTATCAAAACCCCAAGGATCATAGATTCATAGCTCAAAACATGCTTAATTAGTAGCAAGTTCATGAAACCCTAACATAATTTATAGTCAAATTCATAGTGAGTAATACCCATAAGTAAATCAACTTAGAAACATGCATTTTAGGTAAAAAGGAAGGTTAGGCACCATGGATGAAAGGACCCAATGGTTGAAACCCACATACCTTAACTTTGGAGATTTCCTTGAAGAAGATTTAAAATGAGAACTTGAAGCTTGAGTGAATTTCTTAAGATCCGGATTGACATTGGGATCCTTGATTTTGAGTGAAGTATTTGTCCAAGTGTTGGAGAAGGTTTTTGGGAATGTCTTGTATGATAAGAAGTTGAAAAATGACTAATATAGGTGTTTTTACGCATGGGAAGACTTAGGCCCAAGACCCAAAGACCTTCTTGGACTGAGATTAGAAAAACTAGCAACAAAATACACTACTCCGCGACAAGTTTGCGTCGCTGAGCAGTCGCGGACTGCTGCTGGGTTTGCGAAATTGGCAAAATTCATTTTTCACTAGGGTCCTCAAAAATTCGGGTTATACCCATTTTTCACTCAATTTTGCTCACTGAACAAGAATATGAAGTCAAATTTTTGATATCACGCATGGATTTTGAGATATATGGAAATTACAATTAGGGCATTTCCAAGGCACATTTTTGGGCACTTTTTGGGGTCGTTTCAATATCTCCCCCTTGGGAACATTCGTCCCCGAATGTCAAAGAAACCTATATAAGAGAAGTAAGCAAGATAATTTCATCCCACACAAAAATGCAACAATTCACTTAAACATCATTTTAAAAATCCCAACATAAGTGTCAAAATCACCATGAACTTGTTA
Organism: Solanum medicagineum; assembly: GCA_026153255.1. Taxonomy (NCBI): domain Eukaryota; kingdom Viridiplantae; phylum Streptophyta; class Magnoliopsida; order Solanales; family Solanaceae; genus Solanum; species Solanum medicagineum. Next base: position 5,750 of record JAPFFP010047773.1, read on the forward strand.
ATTTAAACATGAATGCATGCAAATGATATGAGGGCTGAAACTTAAGACTCGAAACCATGTAGGGCACTTTGAACTTGTTGGTTTATCCAAAGAACCTTGACGGAAGAAACATCCTTGTTCCTCAACCTCTTCACTTACCAGAACCTCCTCATAAGTCAAATTGTCTTCCACAACCCCCGACAACATCCAATGGTACAATAGCATTTGGGTCACCCACAAACTTCCTCAACATAGACACATGAAAGACCAGATGGACCAATTCCATTTCACTAGGCAACTCCAACTCATAGGCCACCTTACCAATCCTCCCCCACACTCTATAAGGACCAACAAATTTTGGACTCAATTTACCCTTCTTACCAAAATGAACCACACCCTTTATGGGTGAGACCTTCAAACAGACCCAATCACCAATTTTGAATTCAAGCTCCCTTCTCCTCACATCGGCATAGGACTTTTGATGACTTTGGGCTGTTTTTAACCTTTCCCTAATCAACCTTACATTCTCCATAGCCTCCATAACCAAATCTGGATCCAACAAAGTCATTTCCCCTACATCGAACCATTTAACCGGGGACCTATAACGTCTATCATAGAGGGTCTCAAAAGGAGCCTTACCAATGCTAGAATGATAGTTATTATTGTAAGAAAACTCAATGAATGGAAGATGATCATCCCAGCTACCCTTAAACTTCAATACACAAGCTCTAAGCATATCCTCAAGAGTTTGGATAGTTCTTTCGGCTTGACCATCTGTTTGAGGGTGGAAGGTCGTACTAAGCTTTACCTTGGTACCAAGACCTCTTTGGAGCACCACGATCTGATAAGATAGACAAGGGAACCCATGTAATATAACCAACTCATAAATGTACAGATTAGCATAATCCTCGGCAACATAAGTAGTTTTAACCAGTAGGAAATGAGTCGACTTTGTCATTCTATCAACCACAATCCAAATAGAGTCAAAGCCCTTTCTAGTCTTAGGAAACACAACCACAAAATCCATGTTGATTTCCTCCCACTTCCAAGTGGGAATCACTATATCTTGGGTTAGGCCACCCGGCCTTTGATGCTCGGCTTTGACTCGTTGGCAACTATGACAACCAGACACAAATTTGGCAATGTCTTTCTTCATACCACCCCACCAAAATACTTGCCTCAAATCTCTATACGTTTTACTAGAATCAGGCTGAATGGAATAGGAAGAATTATGAGCCTCATCTAAAATATTCTTTCTCAAGTCATCAACACAAGCCACACATAATCTACCTTGGTACCTAAGGGTACCATCTCCCCCTTGGGAGAAAACCTCCACCTTGCCCTCTCTCCTTCAATTCTAACACGGACGGGTCAAGATCTTGCCTTGCCTTCACCTCCTCAATCAATGAATATTTGGAACCATTAACCCACCAGTATTAACCTCCTCCAACCTAACTCCCATCCAAGCCAACCGATGAACCTCTCTAGCCACCTCTTTGCCCCCATCATCAACATGAGCTAGGCTACCCATATACACCCTATTCAAAGCATTGGCCAGAATATTAGCCTTACCATGGTGATAATGTACACATATATCATAATCCTTAAGAAGCTCTAACCACCTTCATTTTCTCAAGTTGAGATCTTTTTGAGTGAACACAAATTAGAGACTCTTGTGATCGGTAAACACATCAACATGCACCCCATACAAATAATGACGTCAAATTTCCAAAACAAAAACCACGACGACCAATTCAAGATCATGGGTAGGATAATTGTTTTCATGGGCCTTGAGTTGTCTAAAAGCATAGGATATCACCCTACCATTTTGCATCAAATCACAACCCAAATGACGTCGAAATAATCATTATAATACGATGATAGCACCTGATTAGCATGATTTTTCCAGTTCTCCTCTTAGCAATGATCTGTATAGGGCTACTTTCAAAACTGCAGATTCTGTAATAAAACCCTATACATGGGCATTCTCCAACTTAGAATCGAATTCATACTCAGCAATCTATGGTCTACGTAGCGCCTTAGTTTATGTTGAATAGGCATACCCGACTTCCAGCTAATTGTTAAATAAAGCTATCCGTGCTGAAATTCCTAGCTTGAAAGCATTCTTTGAAGCAAAAATTTCGATAAATCAAGCCTGCATAGAATACTTGACTTTTCCATGTGCAAGTAAAAAAAAAGTATTACCCCCCTAAAGCTCAGCTTTGTGAAGGCCTTTCGGAGATTGACCTTTCTTTCTCTTCTTCCCGATCTGATCGGTCGAACTCTCATAATCGATGGAACCAATAATCCCATCTATTTTGTCTATAGGCCTATGCCTTTCCTTAATCACTGCGCCATTACTGACACACTATCTGACCTTGAAGGTTCTGGTAAGGTTGGTACTCCTTTCTTTATAAACGAATCCCCATTAGCTCTGAAGCTGGGAAAAAATCCGCTATGTCCCTATTCGAATTCATTTTCTTAGAAAGACCTGGCTATTATGATTAACTGCTTTATGGTTGAACAGCCTATACTCCGTTCATTATCTCATTGAACCTATAGAAAGTTTCAAAATAAGATAGATGACAGGAAGAGAGAGAGAGAAACAAGATAGATTCATTCTCAAATATCTTAGATTGAAGAATGAAATAAGAGGAGCCATCTTACGAAATGACTTAACTTAAAAGACAGATGCCACCACTGCGAGGCGAGGGAGCGACTTGTCTGGTCTTGCGGTGCACTCATTCCCGTTACGAGAATGAAATGACGCTCCAGCTTTACTCGAGACCAAGACTCCTTACAAGTCACACTAATAGAGGCACTGAGAGGCTGGAGATTGATTGAAAAGGCAGGCCCAGCCAACCCTCTCCCCCCTAACCGCCTATCTACTCGTGTTCGTAGCTCGATCGGAGGTCAAGACTGTGGTCCGGTGAAAAAATAGAAGTCTTCCATATCAAGTGATACGTGAATTGCTCAGTAGTGCTTCGCCACTACCCTAGCTGGCGGAAATAGCTTAATGGTAGAGCATAGCCTTGCCAAGGCTGAGGTTGAGAGTTTTAGTCCCTCCTTCCCGTGGAGTGCACAAGCTACTTTAGAGATAGCGATGAGTAGCAAGCAGCCCCTTGTATAGGGTTCCAAACCTATCTGACTCCTAAGAAGTTGCTGGCTTTTCATCAGCCATTGCGCGCTAGCCTTTTCCCAACCTACACAAGGGGCTGCTAGTTGTAGCGCTCAGTGTACTAGTGAATAGGAAAAGTGAATTGAGATTACTAATGATGGATGGAGGTTGAGCGTAGAACATGTTCGGTGCCTCGCCCTTGTCTCCTTCGCCGTACACTAAAAATGATGGGAATCCTATCGAGAAAGAAGAGGCATAAGCATCGCCTCTGAATCTAGTCCATCTTCCCTGGCCTCCCCAACACACTCTTGATACGAAAGAAACCTCTCGCCATAGAGAAGAGATCGAAAGTCTAGGTCCCGTCAATCACCCTCTCTCTCCCTGTAGGTCAAGCTGAATTACATCCTCCCTCTCACCTGAACTGGTCGAGAGAGATGAACCTGCACCACATTTTTTCGTATTGAAAGCCCCAACTAGAGATGGAATTCCAGAACCTAAGCAACTCAATTGAGAGCTCCATGACTGGTTCAAGGGAAGGTCAACCAATGATTGAGGACATTCCCTCTCTATCAGTCTCTTGATCCCTCATTCCACTAATCTATTGTTACTGATTCATTCAAGGCATAGACTCTCCATTTTTTTGTCTAATTAGCGCAAGTGTTCGTCAATGATGAAGGCCGCTGAACTTCATACTCGAGTGGAGAAAGAGGGCTTGGCCCCCAGAGGGCTTTCAGAGACTGGGGAAGATGGGTGGATTATAGAGCTAGGGTAGGGGCAAATTGAAGGCCCATCAGGATTGGGCATGGACGAGCCTCGATTGGGCCAGCGTTGATGGAAAAAGAAAAACCTCCCCCATCGCATCATTAACTAGTGTAGGACTCAAGATCAGGTCTTGCTGAGCTACCTGAACCACTTTGAAATAAGTCTGCTTTCTTCATGTAATTTGCCCCGCCCTGGGATTCTAACGATGACGGGAGCCTCTATTTTGAAGGGCTGCGTGACTTTATCTCTTTGAAGAAGGATGAACTCTTCTTTATATAAGAATACACCTCTCCAACAAGGCCCTCTTTAGAGGATAATAGCTCCCCAATAAAATAAAACAATTAAAATCATGCCTTTTAGCACAATGAATCACATCACCTTCCGAGCGAACAATAAAATAGAAGGGTATCGCTGTTCCCTCCGAGCGATTAACAAAAGGGGAGGATCTCATAGTAGGAGAGAGATTGATAGCATTAATCGTCAAAGGCCATATAGTAAGAGAAATGGATTAATAGGTCAGAGAAAGCATTTGGTTGAATCTAAGTGGCAGAGCAAGGAGTTGATTGACTTGAAGT
>JAPFFP010047774.1:0-32588 GCA_026153255.1 Solanum medicagineum
TTAGATATTAGTTGGTTCTCCCGAGCCTTATCAGCAACGGGTGCCAGTCCGCCCTAATCAGACTTTGGGGCGTGACAGTGGTAGGGTGCGACGATCCGCCAAACAGTCAAGGGGTTTGTTCCTTGATAACCACTTGAGGGGTTGGTACCTCAATCACCATAGGTGGTAAGGTGAGACAATCCACCAACCAATTGAGGAGTTGGTACCTCCATAGACTATGAATTCTATAATTATGTTCTTTTCTTGCACATGTATTATGTCCTATGTAAGCATGATTCATTTCAAGCATCTTCCATGCATGCCACATTGTTACATGCTTATTCATTGCCTATGTTATGCATTTCAATTATGATGCTTATCTCTTGTTGCATTGCATCCTACATACTTAGTACATTCAAACATACTAACACATACTGAAACAATCCCAAAAAGTGCCCCAAAAATGTGCCTCTAAAATGCCTGGAATTGTAATTTCCATATATCTCAAAATCCATGTGTGATATGGAAAATCTGACTAATATTCTTCTCAGGGGGTCAAATTGAGTATGAGATGGATCCAAACCAATTTTTAAGTAACCGTACCAAAATTTGAAAATCAAAAAAATCCAATCTCCAGAGAGCTTTTCGCGCCCCTAGCGCGACGCGCCAAGGGCGTGCCATAGTGTAAAAATGCTGCCAGTTTTTTTGTACGGTCCAAGATGTTTTGGTCTTGGACCTAAGTGTTCCCATGAGTGAAAATACCTATACATAGCCATATTTCACCCTTATATCACACAAGATATTCCCCAATACTTACTCAAACACTTGACTCATATTTCACCCTAAATTCAATTCCCAAAACTCATCCGGATCATAAGGTTGTCAGTCAAGCTTCAAGTCTCCATCTCTAATCTTCTTCAAGGATACTCCAAATTCAAGGTATGTGTGTTTTTTCATGGGTTCCTTCCACCCATGATGCCCAAGATTCCTTTTACCTAAAATGGCATGATTTAAAGTTGATTTACTCATGGTCTTACTTATTGTGAATTTCATTGCACACTGTGGTGGGGTTTCATGAAATTGTGATTGTTTTAGCTTGTTTTGAGCTATGAATCTAAGATTTATTATGAGATTTGATGAAGGGTTTTGATGTATATTATTTGAGTGTGTTACCAAGTATCTATTGATGGTTTTACACTGAATTTTCTAAGATGATTCCACTCTTCAATTACATGGTTTTACACTACCACTACACACCCGCCAAGTGTTTAATAAAATGTCCGGCTATGATTTCTTGAGTAATTGAAGGCCCAATGCATGTATTATGTGTTGAATGACTGTATGATGATGATAGGGATGTATGTATATGATATTATCTCTACAATGTTGGGAATTAACCAAGCCTCACTCGGGAGGTTGTAGGCCCGAGTAACAATGTTAAGGGGTTTGTTCCTCGATCGCCTCACTGAGGGGGTGTAGTAGGCCCATGCAACCATGTCGAGGGGTTTGTACCTTGATAACCATGTTGGGTGGCTTTTACCTCATCAATCAAGTTGAGGAGTTTGTACCTCATCAACTATGTTAGGGGGTTTGTACCTCATCAACCATTTTGAGGGGTTTGTACCTCATTAACCAATTGAGGGGTTTGTACCTTATTCGCCTCTCTAAGGAGGTGGTAGGCCTTGGATATTCACTAATAATGATCTCTCCTTACAGATATATTATGTTCTATATAAATATGATTTTACTTCAAGCGTCATTCATACATCCCTTATTGCTATAAGCTTATTCATTGCCTATGTTATGCATTTTGTTTGTGGTGCTTATCACTTGTTTCATTGCATCCTACATACTTATTACATTCAAATATACTAATGCATACTTTATGCCTACATGATGTCACCATGTAGGAACCGGAGCCTCGATCGATCATCCTCCTCCACGTGGCTAGTACGATTTCTCTCAACCGCTTTGGTGAGTCCTCCATTTTAGGGATGACTGATCTCATGGTATGTTCTAAGACTATATTTGTTTTATGTATATATTGACTATGTGGGTGTGCACAATTGTTTGTCTTGGCCCTCACTATTATCTATGTAGTAGAGGTGTTGTTGGACATGTTATATATTCAGCCTTGACTCTCTTGTTTTGGTGCTTATGTTATGAAAGTGTTGCTTTAGCTCTTTTCCCATTATTTCTAGTCTTATTATGTTGAATTATTGCTTCCATAACCAATGATATGTAATGACATGTTAAGAGGCTTGGTTGGGGTCCCTTTGGGTTCCCTATGCGTCGTGTCACGTCTAGGACCTAGGCTTTTGTTGTGACAAACTTGGTAACAGAGCTAGGTTGTCAGGTCCACGGCATCCAACACACCGCGTCGATTAGAGTCTTGTTCATGGTTCTGTTATCAACTTAGTGAAATCCCCTATTTATATATCAGAAAAAGGGATCATCTGTCAGGGTCAACTATGAGCAAGAGGCTATGAGACGTTTTAGGAAATGTTTCCCTTCTTCATGTTCTAAGTCGTGCTATAGAGTTAAAGTAAGGCTTTGCTCCCCTCAAAGATTGTTCTTTCCTATGCTAGATCATGCCTAACACAATAGGAAGAAGAGCGCACACACCAAAGGAATAATCGACTCATGAAGACCTCTGAGATGCTCCCACCTTGTTTGCACAAGTGGTGGCTAATCAAGCCAATCAAGGGGCCTAAACCCCTCATGCTCCTACTATAGCATCTCGGGTAAGAGACTTCATGAGGATGAACCCGCTGGAATTCTATGGGTCTAAGGTAGATGAGGACCCTCAAGAGTTCATTCATCAGGTCTACAAGGTATTAGCTATCATAGGTGTGAGTTTGGAAGATAAGGCAGAGTTGGCAGACTACCAATTCAAGGGAGTGGCATAGAGATGGTACAATCAGTTGAAGGTTGAGAAGGGAGTCAACAATGTGGTGCTTTGGGAGGAGTTCAAGGTGGCTTTTCTTAATCGATTCTTCCTTCTTGAGCTAAAGGAAGCCAAATTGGTAGAGTTTATGAATTTGAGACAAGGGTCTTTGAGTGTGAGGGAGTATGCCCTCTAGTTCAACCAACTTTTGAAATATGCTCCACACTTAGATGCCAACCCAGGTCTAGAATAAATAAATTTGTGATGGGTGTTTCAGATTTGGTAAGTGAAGAATGCCTGTCCGCTATGTTGATTAGTGACATAGATTTGTCCCATTTGATGATCTATTCCGAACAAATGGAGGAGGAGAAGTTGAGAAGAAGAAGGGTTCATGAGGCCAAGAGGGCCCATTTTGAGGCAAAGTTTCAAAGCTGAAAGGGTAACCGGTTCCATTAATGCCAAGGGTCTTCTCATGCATTTAAGAAGAGGTTGCCAATGACTTTCCAAGAGCCCAAGGTGTTGCGGGTGTGATTTCTAATGGTGGGTGTCCAAAATGTGGTAGGGATAGTGCCCCGTGCTTGAGGGATACCAATGCTTGTTATTGTTGTGGGGAAGTTAGGCATAAGGTGATGGATTGCCCTCAAAATCGCAACAAGGGTAAGGAGGTTCATCCACAAGGTGCTAATGCAGTTCCTTTAGGAAGAACTTAAGTGTGGAGCATATTTTGAAATTTGGTTGAACATAAGGGAATACTCCCTCGTGCTCATAGATCCTAGCCTAAGATTCATCAACTCCGTCAACTATGCTTCTTTTAACTTAATTGGGAAGACACTATCAAGGAAAGCAGCTTTGAATTCCTCCTATGGAATGGGCTCATCATCCACTTTCTCCATCTTCTATTGATTATACCATATTTAAGCAAGTCCCTTTAGTTGGTAGGCTGCTAGTTCCACTTTCTCCTCTGAACTTACCCCATGATCGCCAAGATCTTATACACTTCATCAATAAATCCTTGGGGGTCGTCTTCTATCTTTTAGCCATGGAATTTTGGGGGATTCATCGTTTTGAAATTCCTTACCCTTGAGGACGGTGTGGGAGCATGAGGATCTTGAGCCCTTCGATTTGCCATGGCCTTGGCCAGTAGGGTGACCACATTCCGGTGCTCAGCATGGGTAACCCCTTCCCTTTCCTCTTGAGGAACTTATGGGGCTGGAGGGACCATCTCATCCTTGGGAGTAGTAGCACTTTGTGCCATTCGTCTCGGCTGTATAATCTAAAAGAGCAAAAAGACTACTTGTTAGAGGTAAGAAACCTTATGTTAAATCTAGAGCATGAAGCAGAGTATGAAGAAGTGAACAATTTTTTAAAACACCTCATAGCCTCTCGCTCATGGTTGTGGCATGCTTCACAACAAAGAACAAGACTCTACTCGACGCGGTGTGTTGGATTTTCGAGGACTATTACAAACTTATTTCTCTGATACTAAGCTTGTCATGACCCAAGCCTAGGATCGAGATATGACACGGTGAAAGAAAACCCAAGTAGGATCCCAAACAAGCCTTATAAGCATGTAATCACATCCTTGGTTTGCGGAAGCATAATATCTAATGGAAAGCAACAAAGCATATAACACATAATATCTAAGGGAAGCAGGACTTTGGACTCACGCTATGGGGATGATATAGCGAAGAGGATGTACATGCATCACATAAAAATAATTTCTAAGGGGAGGGTAAGTATGACTCACTCTACGAGGCGATTAGTGGCTTAGGACTTCCATCTCATCACCACGAACAAACATTTAACATGAAAGGGCAAAACATGGGACTAAGGGGTGTTTTCTTAAAACAAAAGTATAGCAGTTAAGTTCAATAACATATAACCATCACAAGATCCAATAACACCTCTAAAAGTTTAATAGGTCGGGGGTCAAGGAATCTCCTGGGTTCACGCTCAAAAGATAATATCCAACAATAACTAAGTCTAAACAAGGCCTGAAAGTAAGTGGAATTTCGTCCCCGAATGTGGAGGGCTCACCAAGTAAATCTCAGATCAGAATGTCAAGCCGCGTGGAGAAGGAGGATGGTACGGTGCTCCGGTTCCAGTATGGTTAGATCGTGCAGGCAAAAGTATGTGTTAGTACTTTGAATGTACTAAGTATGTGAGGTGCAAATGCAACAAGGGACATAATCCACATTTAACAATATGCATAACCATAGCCAATGAATGTAAGTTCAATATGTCATGCATGCTCACTGCCATGGTCAAATTATGTAAAAATGAATCATCAAATTATCTAACGTATTATACATTGATGGGAAAAGACCATAACCGACATGTAAGACCAAGCGAGCTACTACTTCGAATTTCGATGTTCACTCAACATCAGACTTAGAAGTGGCCTACCTTGCCGGGGTAGACTAAACACTCAACTTACGGGAACACCACCAATTTCAGAGAATACCTAATAATTACGTTACGGGAACATTACCAATTTCGGTACTCATATCTTGTTAACCTTAGGGGAACACCACCTATTCTGGTAGATAATTTACATGTGTCGTACAGTAACACCACCCATTTTGGTCAATCATGTAGTTTAAGCTATATGAATCCATTAGCCTATTCTCAAACCTATGGTGGAAACATAGTTATGGGACAATGGTTATCTACTAAGATCTGCTCGGTGCTAGGTCACAATCCCAAGGAATATTCAAATTTTTCTTATTATTATGATAGCAAAACATTTTAGTATCCTTAAAGTTCATAGAGTAGGTCATAAAAACCAAGGTTTCATCATATCAAACATAGGACTTCATAACTTTTCATATCTTTCATAACATTCTCATAATTCATAGCATACCTAATAGCCCTTCACAATCGTAAATCACATATTTTTCCATAAGGCCTTTGTCAACATAGGAAGCTTGGTTCATGATTTATTAAAACATGGTGGGTATGCATTCATGCTCAAAACCATGCAAGAACAACATCTTTAGACATGAGGAGTGTAGCAAAGCCCCTTTCAAAATCATGCAAAATAACCCACCACATCATAGCAAAACATAGTTAGGACATTCTTGAACCCTTATCTTAAATCACATACTTCCCATGACTTTTCATTCCATCATATTATACAAAAAATAAATAACATAATGCTCATCATATTATCATCATAGTTTTCTTCATTATCAAATCATGCAAAAAGTTCATAGAATCTTTATAAATACCCATAACTAGGAAAAAGACTTGGAGGAGAAATTGGTTGAGTTTGTGTGGGAAAGGTCCTCACAATCAAAGCCCATATACCTAATCAATTTATTGAAGAGGGTACCCAACTTGGAGGGGAAGAAACCAAAATCCTAACTTGTTTCTTCTTTTTAAAAGCTTGAAGACTTGAGGGCATAGAAAATTGGAGTGAGGAGAGAATGAGAGGGATTAGGGCTTAGAGGGCTGATAAAGGGGTCCTTTGAAGGTCAAATTGATGTAGTAAAGACATAAGATGATAAGAAATGATCAAATTGTCCCTTTTTTAAAAAACTTGCCAGACAAGTCTACGAGACCTCATTTACGGGCCATTTACCATTCTATGAGTCGTAGATGGGGTTTCGTCTGATGGACCTCTTTCCAAACATCAGAGACCCTATTTTCTCTAATCCTCCCTCTACGACTTGATCTATGACTCGTAGATCATTCTATGGATCATAGATGGTGTTTCGTCTAATAGACAATTAGAGACCCCTTCTCTATTTCTCATTCCACAATATGGTCTACTACTTGTAGAGGACATTATGGGTCGTCTGATGAGTCATAGATTGAACTTTGAAGATTCCAAATTTACCCAATTCTACCAGGTCTTACGAACCCACTTTACGGGCTGTACTTCATGTTACGGGTCGTAATCTCCTTTATAAAATCTTACAGTTTCAAATTTTCCAAGGCTTACTTTTTTAAACCTTCCATACTTCTCACACGTGGGGCATAACATTATCATAAACCCCCACTTCGGGGAGTAAGTTGGTTAATAACCCAAATTGCATCAATGATTTCTTATAGTGTACCATATTCACTTAGTTCAACCCTAACCTTAGTTTAGTTCTATATCTTGACAATGACCATTTTAGCTTAAAAAAAAGGAAGTGTAGCTTAGCGACATCAGATGCGCATAATATACTGGCAAATACTCAATTTCAAGAATATATAATTTGTTTACTAGTTGCGAGGGGCAAGTTAATTCTCCAAAATTGATCTTCTATCTGATTATTACCAATTAAGGGGTAAGGGAGTATGATATCCCTAAAATAGCATTGTAGACAAGGTATGGCCATTCTATGTTTTTGGTATGTAATTTGGGTTTACTAATATCCCACTATCTTCATGGACTTGGCGAATCATAGTTCAAAATCATACGTAAATATTTTTATGGTGGTATTCATCGATGATATATTAATATATTCCCAAATTGAAAAAATAGGTCACTTGGGAATTGTGATGCAAATATTGATGGATAAGCAACTCTCTACCAAACAAATGTAAATTTAGGTTAAGGTCTGAAACGCCCCAAGAATGTGCTTCCGGAATGCCCAAAATTGTAATTTTCATCCATCTAAAAAATCCTTGTGTGATATTGAAAATCCAACTTCATATTCTCGATTGGGGGCAAACTTTAGTGGGAAATAGGTATAACCTAGTAGAGGACCCTAAGCGAAATATAACTTTTGAAAAATTTTCTTATCAAGTGTGCATCCGCGACCAGGCGGCGACGCGGACTAGGCGTAGATTAGTGATAATAATGCCTTCATGTTGGGTCTGTGTCATGGACTAGACGCGATCAGTGCAAGTTTTTTCTATTTTTTTCTAATCTCGGCCAAGGGCATTGGGGTCATAGCCCCAGACCCACTTGTGCATGAAAATACATATACTTAGCAATTTTTCAACTCTATATCACTCAAGAACCTCTCTAAAACCTCTCCAAGAAATGACCAAATATCTCATTCAAATTTCAAGGATTTCAAGCCTAACTTTGGAACTTAAGGATTCTCTTCAGGCTCCAAGCTCTCCTCAAGCTCATTCAATCTGTCCTTTTACCCATGGAGCCCAATCTCACTTTTTATGATAATTACAAGTTTTCAATTTGTATCATCTATGGGTTTCTCTTATTATGGATTTTTTACTGTAAATTATGTTGGAGTTTTATGAAACTTTGATTTATTATGCATGTCTATCTATTTCAAGCTTATACTACGAATTGGTTTTGTCTAATAAGGCTATGTATGTTTTGAGCTGTGAAATTATGATCTATTATGAGATTTGACGATAAATTTCAAAGTATCTTACATGAGGGTTTTACTATATGTTGGTGTGTTGATTTGCATTGAGTTTTCTCATATTATTTCTCTCTCGAATTGCATGATTTTGAACTAGCATTATACACCTACTAAGTGTTTGATAAAATATCTTGACAAGGATTCTCAAGTTATTGATGATCTATTACATGATTCATAAGTCAAATGACTTTATGATGGTTAAAGGCTTGCATGTGTGCATTGAATTCATGAAAAGCACTTATGTTGTTGCAAGTAGACCACACCTTGTTGAGGGGAAGGGGTGACATGCCCAATCATCTTGTTGAGGGGGTGACAGACCTCAACTACCTTGTTAGGGGGTGATATGCCCAATCACCATGTTAAGGGTTGGATACCTCAATCACCTTGTTGGGGGGTGACATGCCCAATCACCTTGTTGAGGGGTGGATACCTCAATCACCTTCCAAGGGCGTGACATGCCTTGGATTCCAATTAGTAGTTCACTTGGTTTATGTTGATTATGGTCTCTTCCAGCACATGTAATTTATATTTTGCAAAGTATATGATTTACAAGCATGTTTTATTTCATGCATTGATTATGCATGCCATATTGATATTTATACCTATCCATTGTTTATGATTATGCACTTTGTCTATGATGGCTTATGGCTTGTCGCATTGCATCCTACATACTTAGTACATTCAAATGTACTAATGCATACTTTATGCCTACATGATGTTACCATGTAGGGATCGGAGCACCTCTTGATCATCTTTCACGTGGCTAGTTTAGTGCTTGGGAGATAAGCTTTGGTGAGTCCTCATGTCCGAGGACACTAACCTTGTTACTCTTGCTATATTCAGATTTCTTCATTTTGAACACTTGCTATTATGAGGGTGAGCCTAGAGAGTGTCTTGGCCCCCGTTCTAATCTATTTTAGAGTTGTTGTTGGAACATTTGATGTACTTATGATATGAGCTTGACTATTGAATGCTTTATGATTATCAAAGACTTCCTTTATTCCCGTTTCCCTTAGTTATATCTCTTGTTAATGTTATTTTGCTTCCGCGACCAAGGATGTGTGATTGATATGCTAAGAGGCTTGTTTGGGGTTCCTTTGGGTTCCCCATTTGCCGTGTCACATCTAGGCCCTAGAATTGGGTCATGAAAAACTTGGTGTCAGAGCACTAGGTTGTTAATGATCCTCAGAATCCAAGACGGCACGTCGATTAGAGTTTTATGCATGGTTGTGAAGCGCGCCACAACTATGAATGAGAGGCTATGAGGCATTTTAAGAAACGTTTCACTTCTTTATGGTCTATATTGTGCTTTAGATATAAGTGTAAGGATTGTTCCCCTAAAGAATGCTCTTTGCTCTTTTAGATCGTGCCGATTGAAAGAGGAAGACTAAGGAGAGCCTGTACACTTGAGGAGCAACCGACCCCTCCTGCTCCTCAAACTTCTCAAGGTGGAGGGGTAGCCCAAGATGAGTTATGAGATGCTATTACAATGTCGGCTCGTGCTATGACCAACTAAATTCATCAAGTGGTCCAAGCCCCTCATGCTCGCACTCTAGCTTCTTGGGTGAGGGATTTCACTAGAATGAACCCACCAGAGTTCCATTGACCTAAGACGGATGAGGATCCCCAAGAGTTCATGGATGAGGTGTATAAAGTTCTATCGTGGGGGTCAATTTTGAGGAAAAGACATAGTTAGTGACCTACCAACTCAAAGGGGTGGCTTAAATTTGGTTTACACAACGGAAGTTAGAGAGGAGAGATGATGATGCTATTCCTTGGGAGGAATCAAAGCCGCATTCCTCAACCAGTTCTTTCCCATCGAGTTAAGAGAGGCTAAATGATGGAGTTTATGAACCTCAAGTAAGGATCTATGAGTGTGAGAGAGTACACCCTCAAGTTCAACGAACTCTCCAAGTATGCCAAAAATTGGTTGCCGACCTGAGATCAAGGATTAAAATTGTGTTGGGTGTGTTCACCTTGGTTAACGAGGAGTGTTGTATAGCTATGCTAATAGGTGATATGGATTTGTCCTGCCTCATGACAAATGCCAATCAACTAGAGGGGGAAATGCGTAGGAAGAGAAGAAGTGGTGAACCCAAGAGGTCTCATTTTAAAGGTTGATTCCAAAATTCCAAGGGTGGCTGATTTCCTCAAGGCCAGAAGTTCCAAGTTCAAGGGTCTTCTAATGCTCCTAATAGAAGGTTTGCTAATGATAACCCCATATTCTAAGGTGGTGGCGGTGGGGTGCCTAACCCTATATGCCAAAGATGTGGTAGAAGCCAAAATGGCCCACGTTTGAAGAACTCAAATTCTTGCTATGGTTGTGGTGAAGTGGGTCATAAGGTGATTGATTGTCCTCGTGCTCAAAATAGAGGTAGCGATGGTCGTCCACAAGGACAAGGTGCAAATACAGCTCCAAAGGGAAGAGAAGGTCAACAAGGGGGTGTTCCAAGGGAAAATAGATTATATGCTCTTCAATGGAGGCAAGGGGTGGAGGAGGTTCCCGATGTCTTCACCGATACGTTAAAGGTTTTTTATTTTGATATTTGTGCATTGATAAACCCAGGTGACACTCTTTCTATGATTAGTCCTTTTGCTGCCAAAAAGCTTTATGTTAGTCTCGAATTGTTGTGTGAACCCTATGAAGTGTTTGCCCCTGTTGGTAAGTCCGTTGTTGCTAGAAGAGTCTATAGAAATTGTCCCATATTCATTTTGCATAAAATCTTGCCTTGAAATATTGTAGAGTTAGACATGGTGGATTTTGATATCATTCTTGGGATGGATTGGTTGCATGCATATTATGCTTCTATTGCTTGTAGAACTCGTAGGGTTAAAATTCCAATTCCCTAATGAGCCCGTCCTTGAGTGGAAAAGTCATGATATGGTGGTCAAGGGTAGATTCATTTCTTGCTTTAAAGCCCAAAGATTGATTTCTAAGGGTTGTCTCTATCATCTTGTGAAGGTTAGGGATGTTGAGTCCAATGTCCTTCCCATTGAGTTGGTTTCGGTGGTCAATGAGTTTCTTGATGTCTTTCCCAATGAGCTTCCTAGTGTTTCTCCCGAAAGGGAAATAGACTATGGTATAGACCTCCTTCCCGATACTCAATCCATTTCTATTTCCCCTTATCGTATGGGACGGTAGAGTTGAAGTAGTTGAAGGAGCAATTGAGGGATTTGTTGGAGAAAAGTTTTATAAGGCCTAGCAAGTCATCTTGTGGTGCACCGATTTTGTTCGTGAAGAAAAAGGATGGTTCTCTTAGAATGTGCATTTATTACTGGCAACTTAATAGAGTCACCATAAAGAACAAGTACCCTCTACCATGGATTTATGACCTTTTTGATCAACTTGAAGGGGCTAGTCACTTTTCTAAGATTGATCTTCGGTGCGGGTATCACAAAGTGAAAGTGAGGGATTGTGACTTTCCCAAGACGGCTTTTCCAACTAAGTATAGGCATTTTGAGTTTGTGATTATGCCTTTTGGGTTGACTAATGCGCCGGCTATATTTATGAATCTCATGAATTAGGTCTTTAAAGTCTACCTTGACTTTTTTTTGTTAGTTTTTATTGATGATATCTTGACTTATTTTCCATAGTGAGGAGGAGCATGTGAATCACTTGAGGGTGGTGTTGCAAATCTTGAGGGAGGAGAGGTTGTATACTAAATATGAAAAATGTGAGTATTGGTTGAAAGAGGTTGCTTTTCTAGGGCATATGGTGTGGGGTGATGGCATTAAGGTGGTTCCTAAGAAGACGAAGGTGATTAGAAATTGGCCTAGACCTTTGACTCCATCGTACATTAGAAGTTTCTTGGGTTTGGCGGGTTATTACCGGAGGTTTGTGAATGACTTCTCTTCTATTGCTTCTCCTATGAATAAGTTGACACAAAAGAAGGCAAAATTTATGTGAACCGATGAATGTGAGAAGACTTTCCAGACAATAAAAGATAAGCTTGTCTCCGCTTCTATCTTGTCTCTACTAGAAGGGTTGGAAGGATTTGTTGTATATTTTGATGCCTCAAGAATTAGTTTGGGGTGTGCTTTCCTGCAAAGTAGTAAGGTGATAGCATATGCCTCTAGACAACTTAAGGTGCATGAGAAGAATTATCCCACCCATATCTTTAATTGGTGGCCAAGACATTTGTTTTGAAAATTTGGCGTCACTGCTTCTATGCGCTTCATGTTGATGTATTTACTGACCAAACGAGTCGCCAATATGTGTTCACACAAAAAAATCTTAAGTTGAGACAAAGAAGGTGGTTAGAGTAACTTAAAGATAATGATATGAGTGTGCATTGTCACCCCGGCAAAGCTAATGTTGTGGTCGATGCTCTAAGTAGGGTGTTTATGGGTAGTCTAGCTCAAGTTGTTGATGTTGGCAAAGGTGTGGCTAGAGAGGTTCACCAGTTGGCTAGATTGGGGGTCTGGTTAGATGAAGTTGATAATGGTGGTTTAGTGGTTGTTGATGGTTCTAAGTCTTACTTGATTGAGGAGATAAAGGCAAAATAAGATCTTGACCCCGCCTTCCTAGAGTTGAAGGCCTTGCTGGGAGATGGTAAAGTGGAGATTGTCTTCAAAGGGGGAGATGGTGCCCTTAGGTACCAAGGTAGATTGTATGTGCCAAATGTGGATGATTTGAAAGAATTGATCTTGAAGGAGGCCCATAGTTCATCTTATTCCATTCACTCTAGCTCGAAAAAGATGTATAGAGACTTGAGGGAAGTGTATTGGTGGGGTGGTATGAAGAGAGACATTGCCATGTTTATATCTAGATGTCACAATGGCTAGCAAGTCAAAGTTGAACATAAATGGCTGGGTGGCCTAGCCAAAGATAGAGATTCCTACTTAGTATGGGAAGAGATCAACATGGATTTTGTGGTTGGGTTTCCTAAGAGTAGGAAACATTTTGACTCTATTTGTGTTGTTGTTGATAGAATGATAAAGTCGGTTCATTTGTTACTTGTCAAAACCACTTATGGTGCTGAAGATTATGCCAAGTTGTATATACATAGGTTGGTTAGATTGCATGGGGTGCCCTTGTCTATCATTTCAGATCGTGGTGCTTAATTCACTTCTTACTTTTGGAGGTTCTTCTAAAGATGTCTTGGTAACAAGATTAAGCTTAGCAGGACCTTTTGTCCCTCAAATGGATAGTCAAGCCGAAAGGACTTTCCAAACTCTTCAATATAGTTTCTAGATCTTATGTTTTCGAGTTTAAGGGTAGTTGGTATGAACATCTTCCACACATTGAATTCGCTTACAACAATAGCTACCACTCAAGCATTAGTATGGCTGCCTTTGAAGCTCTTTATGGTAGACGTTGTAGATCCACGATTGGGTGGTTTGAAGTGGGGGAAATGGCTATGCTAGGTCTAGATTTGGTCATGGAAGCCTTGGAGAAGGCAAGGTTGATACGGGAGATTAAAAATAGCCCAAAGTAGACAAAAGTCCTACTCCGATATGAGGAGAAGAGATTTTGAGTTTAAGGTTGATAGTTGGATTTACTTGAAAGTCTCAACAATGAGGGTGTGGTTTGGTTTGGCAAGAAGGGGAAATTAAGCCCAAGATTTGTAGGTTTTATAAAGTTTTGTGGAGGGTTGGTAAGGTTGCTTATGAGTTGGATTTGCCTATGGAGATGAATATGGTTCATCTTGTCTTCCATGTGTCCATGTTGAGAAAGTGTGTGGGTGACCCCTGTACTATAGTTCCCTTGGATTTTGTGGGTGTTGTAGTAGATAATTTGACTTATGAGGAGCTTCCGGTGGAGATTTTAGATAGGCAAGTGAAGAGGTTGAAGAACAAAGATGTAGATTCTGTCAAGGTATTTGGAGGAACCAACAAGTTGAAAGTGCCACATGGGAAGCAGAGGCGGACATGAGAAAGCGATATCCATATCTCTTCCACTCTACTCAAGGCGAAGGTACAAATTTAAGTCCCCTATATGATTTCAATTCTTAAGTTTCAGCCCTTATGTCATTTTGCATGCATTCATGTCTATGTTGACAAGTTTATGGTGATTATTGACCCTCATGTTGAGATTTTTGAAAATGATGCTTAAATGCATTTGTTGCATTCATGTCGGACTAAAATCTTCTTGATTACTTCTCTTATGCGCATTTCTTTTACATTTGGGGATGAATGTTCCTAAGGGGGAGATATTGGAATGCCCCAAAAATGTGCTTCGGAAATGCCCATAATCGTAATTTCCATATATCTCAAAATTCGTGCGTGATTTCATAAATCTAACTTCATATTCTCGATCAGCGGGAAAAATTTAGTGGGGAATGGGTATAACTTGAATTTTAGAGGACCAATAACGAAAAATAATTTTCATAAATTTTTCTTATGTAGTGTGCATTCGCGACCTGGCCATGACGCGAACTGGGCACGGACTAGTGATAATTCTTCCTTCGCATTGGGTCTGCGTCGCTGACAAGATGTAGACCAGTGTAAGTTTTTCCTTGTTTTTCTCTATCTCAGCCAAAGGCATTGGGTTTATAGCCCATGTCCACTTATGCGTGAAAACACATATACTTAGCCATTTTTCAACTCTATATCACTCAAGACCCTCTCAAAATCCTCTCTAAGACTTAACCAAATATCTCATTCAAATTTCAAAGATTTCAAGACTAATTTAGAACTCAAGGATTCTCATCAAGCTCTAAGTTCTCTTCAAGCTCATCTCAAGAAAACCCAAGTTTGAGGTATGAAAGTTTCATCCAATGGGTCCTTTCACCCATGGAGCCCAATCTCCCTTTCTATGAAAAATTACATGTTTTCAAGTTGTATCATCTATGGGCATATCTTCTTATGGATTTTGATTGTAAATTATGTTGGGTTTCATGAATGATGATTAATTATACATGTCTATCTATTTTAAGCTTATACTATGAATTAGTTTTGTCTATTGAGCCTATGCATGTTTTGAGCTATGAAATTATGATCTATTATGAGATTTGATGATGGATTTCAAGGTATCTTACATGAGGGTTTTACTATATGTTAATGGGTGGGTTTACATTGAGTTTTCTCATATTATTTCACTCTCGAATTGCATGTTTTGAACTAGCATTACACACCAACCAAATGGTTGAAAAAATGTCTTGACAAGAATTCTCAAGTTATTGATGATCTATTACATGTTTTATAAGTCAAGTGACTTTATGATGATTATGGGGTTTCATCTGTGCATTTAATTCATGAAAAGTACTTATGCTGTTGCAAGTAGACCACACGTTGTTGGGGGGGAGGGGTGACATGCCCAATCACATCGTTGAGGGGATGAAATGCCTCAACCACCTTGTTGTGTGTGTGTTGGGGGGGTGATATGACTAATGAAACGACCTCAAAAAGTGCCAAAAAATGTGCCTTGGAGTGCTCGGAATCGTAATTTCCATATAACTTAAATTTGTGCGTGATATAAGATATTTGACTTTATATTCTTGTTCAAGGGATCAAATTGAGAGGGAGATGGGTCTAACCCCGATTTTAAAGAAAACGACTTGCAATATCATTTTCCCAAAAATTGAATTCCAGGGAGGTTTTGGCGCCCCTAGCGCGCCATAGTAAATTTTCTATCCAGTTTTTCAAATCCGGTCCAAGGTTTTTGAGTCTTGGGCCTAAGTGTTTCCACACATGAAAATACCTATACTTATCCATATTTCACCTTCATATCATTCTAAAAATTCCCCAAAATACGCATTCAAACACTTAGCCAAATATTTTACTCCTAAATTCAAGTTTCAAAACTCATCCGGATCTCAAGATTCTCATTCAATCTTCAAGTCTCCATCTTAATATTCATCAAGCTATTCTCCAAAGCTAAGGTATGTGGGTTTCTTTCATGGGTTCCTTTCACCCGTGATGCCCAAGCTTCCTTTTACCTAAAATTGCATGATTTAAAGTTGGTTTACCCATGGGTCTTACTTATCATGAGTTTAGCTGCACACTATGTTGGGGTTCACGAAATGATGATTATTTTAGCATGTTTTTAGCTTTGAATCTAAGATCTAACGTGAGATCCAATAAAGGGTTTTGATGTATATTGCTTGAGGGTGTTACCAAGTATTGATAGATGGTTTTACATTGGATTTACTTGCATGATTTCATCTCCAAATTGCATGGTTTTACACTAGCACTACACAACCGCCAAGTGTTTGATTAAATGTCCGATTATGATTTCTTGAGGAATTCAAGGTCCAATGCATGTCTTATGAGTTGAATGACTTTATGATTATGAAAAAAATGTAAGTGTTTGACGATGATGAAAGGAATGTATATATATGATATTATCTCTACAGTCTTGGGGATGCCCAAGCCTCACTCAGGAGGTTTTAGGCCTGGGTAACCTTGTTGAGGAGTTCATACCTCGATTGCCTCATTCGGGAGGTGGTAACCCCATGCAACCTTATCAGGGGGTGTGTACCTTGATAGCCATGTTGGGGGGTTTGTACCTCATCAACATTGTTGGGGGGTTTGTACCTCATGCACCTCTCCAAGGAGGTGGTAGGCCTTGGATTGCACTAATAGTGGTCACTCGTTACACTTGTATTATGTTCTATATATATAAGCATGATGTTACTTCAAGCATCATTAATATATGCCATATTGCTTTACGCTTATTCATTGCCTATGTTGTACATTTTGTTTGTGGTGCTTATCACTAGCTGCATTGCATCCTACAATCTTAGTATATTTAAACATACTAATGCATACTCTATGGCTACATGATGTCACAATGTAGGAACTGGATCCCCACTTGAGCATCCTTCTCCACGTGGCTAGTACGATATCCCTCAAGCTTGTTGGTAAGTCCTCTATCTCGGGGTTAATGTTTATGATCTTATGCTATGTACTAAGGCTATCTTTCTTTTACTTATGTATGGACAATGAGGGTGAGCCCGATGCTTGTTTTAGCCCCCACTCTTATCTATGTAATAAAGGTGTTGTTGGACATGCTATGTATCTATGTTATGAGCTTTGAATCTCTCTTGACTCCTGATGTTTGTGTCGCGACCCAAGCCTAGGGTCTAGACGTGACATGGCGAATAGGGAACCCGAAGGAACCCTAATCAAGCCTCTTAATTTGTCATTATACATCCTTGGTCGCGGAAACATATAAAATGCATAAAGTAAGCAAAAAGGAACAAAGGGCTAAGGGATAGCTTGACACAGTGAATAGGGAACCCGAAGGAATCCCAATCAAGCCTCTTAACTTGTCATTATACATCCTTGGTCGCGAAAACATATAAAATGCATAAAGTAAGCAAAAAGGAACAAAGGGCTAAGGGATAGCTTGTCAAAACATCAACATCAAAGACAAGGAGTCATAGCTCATATCAAAAATACACAACTTGTCCAACAAACACCTCTAAATACATAGATAGAGCAGGGGCCAAGACAAAGCTATTGTGCTCACCCTCGTAGTCAATAGAACATAAGATATTGTATCAATACATAGATAATAACAACATAGATTAAGGTCCCCCAAATGGAGGACTCACCAACAAGCTTGGAGTAGCACCGACTAGCCATGAAGAGGAGGAGCATGATCAACTTGAGCATAAGATCCTACATGGTGATATCATGTAGGCAAGAGTATGCGTTAGTATGTTTGAATGTACTAAGTATGTGGGATGCAATGCAATAAAAAATCGTTATCATGATCAAAATGCATAGCGATAGGCAATGAGCATATTATAGCAAGAGGGCATGTATGAACAATGCATAAGTAAAACATGCTTAAATAACTCATGCTCATATAAAGTATCATATGTTTAGAATAGACCAACCTAGATTTCTAAGGTATAAACCCCTTGAGGTTAGTGATGATGATGCCTCATCACTTTGGTGGTGAAGTACTAACCCTTCACTCAGTTGGTGATAATGGCGCCCCATCACCTAGGTGGAGAAATACAAATCCTTCCCTCGGTTTATCAATACATACCAGCATCTCGGTTAGTGATATTGCCGCACCATAACCTAGGTGGAGAACTACGAACCCTTTCCCTCGGTTGATGAGTACAAACCCCTATCTCGGTTATCCAGGTTCTAAGACCCGAACGAATTGGGATGGTCTAATGTAATACTTATATATAGAGTATATCATGTACATAAGCTCATTTCATTGTCATATAGTCAACCATATCATATCTCATGCTTTGGACCTTCAACACCTCAAAAAACTACATTTGGACATTTTATCAAACACTTAGAGGGGGTGTAATGCAAGTACAAGACCAAGAAATATAGAGACGAAATAATGCAGGAAAATCCATTGTAAAACCATAAAATCAACACCTTGCAACACACTCTAGAAACATACATCAAGACCCCTCCCCAAATCTTACAATAGATCAAGGGTTTATAGCTCAAAAATAGCAAACAATCACAATTTCACATAGCTTTAACTTAATGTGTGGTGAATTTCATAATAATCAAGACCCATTTGTAAATCAACTTTAAATCATGCAATTTGAGTAAAAGGAAGGTTGGGTATCATGGGTGAAAAGAACCCATGAAAAGAACCCGATTATCTTAGGTCTAGAATTGCTTGGAATTGAGATTGGGAAGAATGGAGGCTTGAAAATGATCTTTGAATGCAATCTTGTTCTTGGGTTTCCTTGAAATTGAATTGGATCTTGATGTAGGCTTTTGAGAGAATTGAGAGTGTATTTGAGATGGGAGTAATGAGTTTGATCCTTTGGAACCTTGTTTAGGTCTTTTAGGAAGGTTAAGATAGCATTGGAAGTCTAAAGAGGGCACTAGAGTAATTAGCAGTTACGAAAATGCCATCAGTGAAAGGATGGAAAATTTGGCAAAGTATTGCCCCACGGAAGGTATCGCGGGTTGTGTGGAACTCCGCGGATCATGTGGAGTGCTCGTGAAAAGGTACTTAGTCCAAAAATTGAAGTTGGAAATCGATTGAAAAAAGACATCTCTTTATGACCATGGACACCTCCACGGGTCGTGTGGAGCTTCACGGCCCATGTGGAGGCTCGTGGCACCATATTTCGTGCTGGAAAATATATTTCAGGCTCCACACCAAGGGCCTTGACCCGTGCCACCTACCAATACCCATGTGGGTGGTCGTGGTACATGCCTTGACCTCAAACTCACCTACACGGATACCAAGCCTCCCTCACTCACCTTCACGGCCCTCCTCACAACCAGTGGTAAGCCTCGCGACCCATGCCACAGGTAGTGGTCAATGCCTTAGGCTTAAAAGTGTTTTTCCCAGCATCATATGCCTCACACGACCCGTACAAGCCACCACTTCCCCTATAGGTGCCTGTGTGACATCATTACACGGGAGGGTCTTACGAAAATGATCATAACTCCCTCATCCGACTTTGGAATGAGATGAAACTAAGTTTGTTGCAAAGATAACTCAAAGGGATTTCATTTGACATTTCGTGGGCCATTTAGTTCCAAATGTGATAAAAGTTATGCTAGTTTAAAGTTGACCTTGCATGAACCATCACCCAAAACTCAACTTTTAGGGAAGTCTTGAACTCGTTTAGATACTAGGAGTCTCCCATGAACCTAATACACCCTAAACCTAACCAAATGAGGCTTGAAACATGGATATACAAGAGCATAAAGTTACAGGGTGTCACAATATCTCCCCCTTGGGAATATTCGCCCCCGAATATAAAAGAAACGTACACAAGAAAGGTAGCCATGAAGATTTTAGCCTAACATGGATGCAACAAATATATCTAAACATGGTTATCAAAAGTCTCAACATGAACATCAAAATTACCATTAAACCTTGCCCATATAAACATGAAAGCATGAAATGGCTTAAGGCCAAAAATTAAGACTTGAAATCACATAGGGGACTTAGGATTAGTACCTTAGGCTTGAGTGGGGTGGAAAAGATAAGAATACTGCTTTTGCATGTCCGCTTCAGCCTCCCATGTAGCACTTTCAACTTGTTGGTTCTTCTAAAGGACCTTAAAGGATGTCACTTCTTTGTTACTCATCTCTTCACTTGCCTATTAAAAATCCAAACTGGAACCTCCTCATAAGAGTTATATTCAACAATGCACACCACATCAAGAGGTACAATGGCATTAGGATCACCCACACATTTTCTCGACATAGAGACATGGAACACCGGATGAACCAAATTCATTTCACTAGGCAACTTCAACTCATAAGCTACCTTGCCAACCCTCTTCATCACCTCATACGGACCAACATATCTTGGAATCAACTTCCCCTTTTTACCATAACGGACTACACTTTTCATTGGATAAACTTTCAAATAGACCCAATCACCCACTTTGAACTCAAGGTCTCTTCTTCTCACATCAGCATAGGATATTTGACGACTTTGGGCCATTCTCAACCTCTCCCTAATCATCGTAATGTTCTCAAGAGCCTCCATAACAAGATCTGGTCCCAATAAAGCCACTTTTCCAAACTTAAACCAACCCATCGGTGATCTATAATACCTCCCATAAAGAGCCTCAAAAGGAGCCATGCTGATGATAGAGTGATAGCTATTGTTGTAGGCTAACTCTGTCAAAGGAAGATGGTCATCCCAACTACCCGTTAACTCTAATACACATGATCTAAGCATATCTTCAAGCTTTTAAATGGTTCTTTCGGCTTGGCCATCTGTTTGGGAGTGAAAGGTCGTACTAAGGTGAACTTTTGTTCCAAGACCCCTTTGAAAAGACCTCCAAAAGTGTGAAGTAAATTATGCACCCCGATCCGATATGATGGATAAAGGAACCCCATGTAACTTCACTAACTCATGGATATACAACCTTGCATACTACTCAGCCCCATATGTAGTCTTAATCAGTAGAAAGTGAGCTGATTTCGTCATCCTATCAACCACCACCCATATGGAATCAAAACCTTTTCTAGTCTTGGGAAACCCAACCATGAAATCCATATTAATCACCTCCCACTTGCAAGTAGGAATCTCTATGTCTTAGGTTAGTCTACCCGGCCTTTGATGTTTGGCTTTGACTTGTTAATAACTATGGCAACTGGAAACAAATTTACAATGTCCCTCTTCATGCTTCCCCACAAATACACATCTCTCAAGTCCCTATACATCGTAGTGGAACCAGGGCTGGATAGAATAAGAAGAATTATGGGCCTTATCAAGGATTTTCTCCCTCAAACCATCAACACAAGACACACACAACCTACCTTGGTACCTGAGGGCACCATCTCCCCCTTGGGAGAAAACCTCTACTTTGCCCTCTTTCACCAAGACCTTCAATTCAAGGAAGGAGGAAAGATCTTGTTTTGCTATCACCTCATCAACCAAAGAATATTTTGAACAATCAACAAGAACCACACCATTACTTATCTCTTCCAACCTAACCCCCAATCTTTCCAATCAATGCACCTCCCTATACATCTTCCTATCACCACCATCACCATGAGCTAGGCTACCCATAAACACCTGACTCAAAGCATCTACCACCACATTTTCCTTACCAGGATGGTAATGCACAATCATGTAATAATCCTTAAGAAGTTCTAGCAACCTTCTTTGTCTAAAGTTGAGATCTTTTTGAGTGAAGACATATTGGAGGCTCTTATGATCGGTGAACACATTGACATGCACCCCATACAAATAATGACGCCAAATCTTTAATGTAAATGCCACCGCGGCCAATTCAAATTCATGGGTAGGGTAGTTCTTTTCATGCACCTTGAGTTGCCTAGAAGCATACGCTTTGACCTTACCATTTTGTGTTGCACACAACCCAAGCCCACTCTAGAAGCATCACCATATAGAAAAAATCCCTCAAGCCCATCCGATAGTGATAATATACGAACGGGCACAAGTTTTTCTTTTAATGTTTGGAAGCTCCTCTCACATTCATCGGTCCACAAAAACTTAACCTTTTTTTGAGTCAATTTTGTCATAGGGGAAGCAATGGAGGAGACCCCATTCACGAACCTGCTATAGTAACCCGCAAGGCCCAAGAAGCTCCTAATATCCGAGGGGGTCAATGGTCTAGGCCAATTCCTAATCACATTGATTTTCTTAGGATCCACTTTTATACCATCCCCCGATACCAAATGATGCAAGAATGCAACCTCTTTCAACCAAAATTCACACTTTTCATATTTATCATACATTTTCTCCTCCTTCAATCTTTGCAACACAACCCTTAAATGACCCATATGCTCCTCCCTACTATGTGAGTAGATCACAATATCATCAATGAAGACCACAACAAAGGAATCAAGGTACGATTTAAAGACCCTATTCATTAGGTCCACGAAGATGGCCGGTGCATTGGTCAACCCAAATGACATCACAACAAACTCATAATGCATATATCTAGTACGGAAGGCCGTCTTAGGAATGTCATACTCCATCACCCTTACTTGTTGATACTCGGACCGAAGATCAATGTTAGAGAAGAAGCTAGCCCCTTGCAATTTGTCAAACAAGCCATCAATTTTTGGAAGAGGATATCTACTCTTTATTGTGACCCTATTAAGTTACTGGTAGTCAATGCACATTTTGAGTGACCCATTATTCTTTTTCACAAACAACACTTGGGCACCCCAAGGGGATTGACTAGGTCTAAGAAATCTCTTCTCCAAGAAATCTTTCAATTGTTCCTTTTACTCCTTATAAGGGGGAATGGAGATGGCTTGGGTATCGGGAAGGAGATCTATACAAAAATCTCTCTCCCTTTTTGGAGGAACACCGAGAAGGTTATTTGGGAAGACATCAAGAAACTCATTTATAATCGGAATCGACTCTATAAAAGGGACTTTGGACTCTACATCTTCAACCCTCATAAGATGGTAAAGACACCCCTTAGAGATCAACTTATGGGCTTTAATGCATGAAATGAATTTACCCTTGACCACCACATCTTGACTTTCTCACTCCAAGACGAGTTCATTTGGGATGTGAAACTTGACCCTACGGGTTCTACAATCAATAGAAGCATAGCAAGGATGCAACTAATCCATCCCAAGAATAAAATCAAAATCTACCATGTCTAATTCAACGAGATCGGAATGCATCAACTTATGCATAATGTAAATATGACAACTTCTATATACTTTCCTAGCAATAATAGAGGCACCAATAGGAGTAGACACTTCATGTGACTCATGCAACAACTCGGGGACAATATGGAACTTTCTAGCAACAAAAGGGATAACAAATGAAAGAGTGGCACCCAATTCAATCAAAGCATATACATCAAAGTCAAAGATTTTCAACATACCGGTAACAACATCGGGAATCTCAAAAACCCCTTGCCTCCCATGAATAACATAAAATTGATTGTGCCTTGGGGCACCACCTTGAGGACCATCTCCACCCAATAGAATTGCATTTGCACCCCGGACCTTACCACGATTTCTTGGACGATCTATCTTCTTGTGACCAAGCTCCCTACAACCAAAGCATGCATTGGAACCTTATAAACAAGGGCCATTATGAATCTTCCCACATTTAGGACACACACCACTAGGAGACATACAACCAACACCTTGAGGCCTAGGGAGGTCATTGGCAAACACCCAATTGGTAGCATGATGAGACCCTTGGCCTTGATGAAATCAAGTACCCTTTTTGAACTTCCCCTCAAAACAAACCCTCTTAGCCTCATGGTCCCTCCTATTCCTCATATTTTCCTCCTCCATTTGTTCAGCATATGTCATCATCTGAGACAAGTCCATGTCACAAATTAGCAAGGCAGACTGGCATTCTTCACTCACAAATTCGTAGACCCCCATCACAAATTTATTCTTCCTAGATCTAGGATCGGCCACCAAATGAGGAGCATACTTTGAAAGTTGATTAAATTTGAGGGAATACTACCTCACACTCATAGCACCTTGTTTCAAGTTCATAAACTCCACCAACTTTGCTTCCCTAAGCTCAAGAGGGAAAAACCAATTGAGGAAAGTCAATTTGAACTCCTACCAAAGTATCACATAACTATTTCCCTTCTGCTCCTTCCATTGATCATGCAAAATTTGGGCTAACCCCTTAAGTTGATATGCCACCAACTCCACCTTTTCATTCGGCCCCACACCCATAGTATTCAAGATTTTGCAGACCTCATAAATGAACGCTTGTGGGTCTTCCTCCACCTTTGACCCACAGAAAACCTGAGGATTCATCCTCATGAAATCCTTTATCCTTTCTCCCGGGGTAGTAGCATGAGGGTCTTAGGCCCCTTGTTGGACTTGGTTGTCCACCACTTGAGCAAGCATAGTAAGAGCATCTCGAAGCTCACTATTGGTAGGTTGCTTCTCGGGGGTTTGGACACATCTTCTTCCAGTGTTTGGCATGATCTAGCATATTAAAGAACAATAATTAGGGGGGAAAAACTCACCACAACACTATAGCATGGATTAGAATATGAAGAAGGGAAGCATTTCCTAAAATTCCTCATAGCATCCTACACATAGTAATGGCGCGCTTCACAACTATGTATAGGACTCTAATCGACGCGGTGTATTGGACTCCAAGGATCTATAAACCTAGTTCTCTGATACTAAGTTTGTCATGACCTAAGCCTAGGGCCTAGACGTGACACGGCGAATGGGGAACTCAAAGCTACCCCAATCAAGCCTCTTAACTTGTCATTACACATCCTTGGTTGCGGAAGGATATAAAAGGCATAAAGTAAGATAAAAAAAAGTAAGGGGATAAGGGATATCTTGTCACAATATCAATATCAAAGACAAGGAGTCATAACTCATATCATAAATACACAATTTGTCCAACAAACACCTCTAAATACATAGATAGAGCGGTGGACAAGACAAAGCTACCGGGATCACCATCATAGTCAATAGAACACAAGATATTGTCTCAATACATAGATAATACCAATATAGATTAAGGTCCCCAAAATGGAGGACTCACCAACAAGCATGGAATAGCATCGACTAGCCACATGGAGGAGGAGGAAGATCAACTTAAGCACTGGTTCCTACATGGTGATATTATGCAGGTAAGAGTATGTGTTAGTACGTTTGAATGTACTAAGTATGTGGGATGAAATATAACAAGAAATCAACATCATGATCAAAATGCATAGTAATATGCAATGAGCATATTATAGCAAGATGGCATGTATGAATGATGCATAAGTAAAACATGCTTAAATAACTCATGCTCATACAAAGTATCATATGTGAAGAATAGACCAAGCTATATTTACAAGGTATAAACCCTTTGAGGTTATTGATGATGCTGCCCCATCACTTAGGTGGTGAAGTACTAATCCTTCACGCGGTTGTAGATAATGCCGTCGTATCACCTTGGTGGAGAAGTCAAACCATTCCTTCGGTTGATGAGTAAAAACCCCCATCTCGATTAGTGATAATTCCGCCTTATCACCTAAGTGGAGAAGTACAAACCCTTCCCTCGGTTGATGAGAGAAAACCCCCATCTCGGTTATCCGGGTTCTTAAACCCCCCGAATCGGGCATGGTCTAATGCAACACTTATATGTAGAATATATCATGTACATAAGCTCATTTCATCATCATATAGTCAATCATATCATATCTCATGCTTTGGACCTTTAACACCTCAAGAAACTACATCGACATTTTATCAAACACTTAGAGGGTGTGTAATGCTAGTATAAGACAATGAAATATAGAGATGAAATGATGCAAGAAAATTCATTGTAAAAACATAAATCAACACCTTGAAACACCCTCAAGGAACATACATCAAGACCCTTCCCCAAAACTTACAATAGATTAAGGGTTTATAGCTCAAAACATAGCAAACAATCACAATTTCACATAGCTTTAACTTAGTGTACGGTGAATTTCATAATAATCAAGACCCATTTGTAAATAAACTTTGAATGATGCAATTTGAGTATAAGGAGGGTTGGGTATCATGGGTGAAAGGAACACATGAAAGAAACCCCTATACCTTAGTTCTAGGTTGCTTAGAATTGAGACTGGGAAGAGTGGAGGCTTGGAAATGTTCTTTGAATCCAATCTTGTTCTTGGGTTTCCTTGAAATTGAATTGGATATTTATGGAGGCTTTTAAGGGAATTGAGAGTGTATTTGAGATGGTAGTAATGATTTTGATCCTTTGGACCCTTGTTTAGGTCCTGTAGGAAGGTTAAGATAACATTAGAAATCTAAAAAGGGCATTAGAGTAATTAGCTTTAGGAAAATGCCATTAGTGAAAGGATGGAAAATTTGGCAAAGTGTTGCCCCATGGAAGGTCCCACGGGTCATGTGGCACTCCACGGGTCGTGTGGAGTGCCTGTGACAAGGTACATAGTCCAAAACCTGAAGTTGGAAATCGATTGGAAAAAGACATCTCGTCATGACTACGAACAACTCCACAGGTCTCGTGGAGCCTCACGGCCCATGCCAAGGGCCACGATCCATGCCACCTGCCATGACCTATGTGGATGGTTGTGGTTTATGCCTTAACCTCAAACTCACCTCCACGCATACCAAGCCTCCCTTATCACCTTCGCGCCCCTCCTCACGACTAGTGGTAAGCCCCACGATCCTTGCCACTGGTCATGGTCCATGCCATAGGCTCAAAATTGTTTTTCCCAGCCTCAAATGCCTTACTCGACCCATACAAGCCATCCCTGCCGATATAGGTGCCCGTGTGATATCACCGCATGGGAGGGTCTTACAAAAACGATCATAACTCCCTCACCCGACCTTGGAATGAGGTGAAACCAAGTGCGTTGCCAAGATAACTTAATGCTCTTTCATTTTTGACATGTCGTGACCTACCTCGTTAGAAAGTGATACAAGTTTTGATAGTTTAAATTTGACCCGTGCATGAACCATCATCCAAAACTCAACTTTTAAGGAAGTCTTGAAATCATTTAGATACTAGGAGTCTCCCATGAACCTAATACACCCCCAAACTAACCAAATAAGGTTTGAAACATGGATATACAAGAGCATAAAGTTACGAGGTATCACAGTTTGTTATATGAATGTTGTCCCTTAGCCCCATTGTATCTATTAACTCTATCGTTGTTGTATTTTATAGCTTTTGTGTCTAAGGATGTGTAATGATATGTTAAGCAGCTTTATTGTGATTCCATCGAGTTCCCTTGTGTCACGTCTAGGCCTTAGGCTTGGGTTATGATAAACTTGGTATCAGAGTACTAGGTTGTTAGAACCTTGGAGTCCAACAAACCGTGTCGATTAGAGTCTTACTCATGGTTGTATTGTACACCACAACTATGAGCAAGAGGCTATGAGGTGTTTTAGAAAATGTTTCCTTTTTTCATGTTCTAAGTTCAGGCTATAGAGTTGAAGTAAGAATTTCCACCATAACGATTGTTCTTTGCTATGCTAGATCATGCCTAACACAAGAGGAAGAAGAGCTCGCACACCTAAGGAGCAACCGGCCCATGGTGAGTTGCGGGATGCTCTCACTTTTCTTGCAAAAATTGTGGCTAACCAAACTACCCAAGGGGACCAAGCTCCTCATGCTCCTACATCGACTTCTAGGGTGAGTGACTTCATGAGGAAGAATCCCCTGGTATTCTATAGGCCAAAGGTAGATAAGGACCCTCAAGAATTCATTGATTATATGTACATGGTATTGGCTATCATAGATGTGAGGTCAGAAGAAAAGGCGGAGTTGGCAACCTACCAACTCAAAGGGATGGCATAAATATGGTACAAATCAATGGACAGAAGAGAAGGGAGTCAACTATATGGTGCTTTAGGAGGCCTTCAAGGTGGATTTCCTTCATTGATTCTTCCCTCTTGAACTTAGGGAAGCTAAAATGGTGGAATTTATGAATTTGATACAAGGATCAATGACTGTGAGGGAGTACACCCTCAAGTTCAACCAACTCTCAAAGTATGCTCCACAGTTGGTTACCGACTCAAGGTCTAGAACGAATAAGTTCGTGATGGGTGTGTCTGACTTAGTGAGTGAGGAATGCCGGTCCACTATGTTCATTTTAGTGACATGGAATTGTCCCGTTTGATGACTATGCTGAACAAATAGAGGAGGAGAAGTTGAGGAGAGGAGGGGTCATGAGGCCAAGAGAGCCCGTTTTGATGGTAAGTTCCAAAAGGGTGCCGGTTCTATAAAGGCCAACAGCCTTCTCATGCATCTAATAAGAGGGTTGCCAATGATTTTCCAAGGGCCCAAGGTGTAAGGGGTGTGGTTCCTAATAGTGGGTGTCCAAAATGTGGTATAGGTCATAGTGGCCCATGCTTAAGGGATACCAATGCTTGTTATGGTTATGGGGAA
Source organism: Solanum medicagineum (assembly GCA_026153255.1). Lineage (NCBI taxonomy): Eukaryota > Viridiplantae > Streptophyta > Magnoliopsida > Solanales > Solanaceae > Solanum > Solanum medicagineum. The sequence goes on from JAPFFP010047774.1 coordinate 28,427, forward strand.
GTTGGACATAAGGTGATAGATTTCACTTGAAATCACAACAAGGGTAAGGAGGTTCGTCTACAAGTTGCTAATATGGTTCCTTTGGGGAGAGGTGGTCGATAAGATGGTGCCCTAAGGCACAGCCGATTTTATGCTTTGCATGGGAGGCAAGGGGTTTATGAGGTACCTAATGTCATCACCAGTATGTTGAAAATCTTTGATTTTGATGTGTATGCATTGATTTATCCAGGTGCCACTCTTTCTTTTGTTACTCCCTCTGTTGCCAAAATGTTTCATGTTGAGCCCGAATTGTTGCATGAGTCATATGAGGTGTCTACTTCAATTGGTGCATCTATTGCTGCTAGAAAGGTCTATAGCAATTGTCCTATTTGCATCTTGCATAAAAATATTGCCATGTGATCTTGTTGAGTTGGAGATGGTTTTCTTTTATGTCATTCTTGGGATGGATTAGTTGCATGCATGCTATACCTCTATTGATTGTAGAATCCATAGGCTCAAATTCCAATTTCCAAATGAACCTGTCCTTGAGTGGGAGAGTCATGATGTGGTGGTTAAAGGTAGGTTCATCTCTTGCATTAAAGCCCGTAACTTGATCTCTAAGGGGTGCCGTTATCATCTTGTGAGGGTTAGGGATGTGGAGTCCAACATCCTTTCCATAGAGTCAGTTCTGGTTGTAAATGAGTTTCTTGATGTCTTTCCAAATGATCCTCTCGGTATCCCTCCTGAAAGGGAAATAGACTCTTGTATAGACTTCTTCCCCGATACTCAACCCATTTCTATTCCCCCTTACCGTATGGCCCCGACAGAGTTAAAGGAGTTAAAGGAACAACTGAGGGACATGTTGGAGAAGTGTTTTGTTAGGCCTATCCAATTCCTTTGGGGTGCACTGCTATTGTTTGTGAAGAAGAAAGATGGGTCTCTTAGAATATGTATTCACTACCGGCAACTCAATTGGGTCAACATCAAGAATAGGTATCGTCTTCCAAAAATTGATGATTTGTTCGACCAATTGCAAGGGGCTAGCCACTTCTTTAAGCTTGATCTTCAGTCCGAGTATCATCAAGTGAAGGTGATATCTTTTGGGTTGACCAATGCACTGGCCATCTTCATGGATCTAATGAATAGTGTCTTTAAACCCTAACTTGATTCGTTTGTTATGGTACTCATTGATGATATTTTGATTTATTCGTGGTGAGGAGGAGCATAGGGCTCATTTGAGGGTTGTGTTACAAAGATTGAGAGGAGAGAAGTTATATGCTAAATATGAGAAGTGTGAATTCTTGTTGAGAGAGGTTGCCTTCCTAGGGCTTATAGTGTCGGGGAATGGTATTAAAGTGGATCCTAAGAAGATGAATGTGATTGAAAATTGTCCTAGAGCATTGACCCTGTCGGATAAGAGGAGTTTCTTGTTCTTGGTGGGTTACTATTGGAGGTTTGTGAATGGGTTCTCTTCTATTGCTTCTCCTATGACAGAATTTACTCAAAAGAAGGCTAAATTTATGTGTCCGATGAGTGTGAAAGGAGCTTTCAATCCCTAAAAGATATGCTTATGCCCACTCCTATATTGGTATTACCGGATTGGCTAGAGGGGTTTGTTGAGTACTGTGATGCTTTTATAGTTGGTTTGGGTTGTGTTCTAATGCAAATTTGTAAGGTGATAGCCTATGCTTCTAGAGAACTCAAAGTGCATGAAAAGAACTATCCTACTCATGATCTTGAATTAGCCTTCGTGGTGTTTGCCTTGAAAATTTGGTGTCATTATTTGTATGGGGTGTATGTTGATGTGTTCACCAATCATAAGAGCCTCCAATATATCTTCACTCAAAAAGATCTCAACTTGAGACAAAGAAGGTGGCTAGATCTTCTTAAGGACTATGATATGAGTGTGCATTATCATCCCGGTAAGGAAAATATGGTGGCAGATGCCTTGAGTAGGGTGTCTATGGGTACCCTAGCTCATGTTTATGGTGGTGATAAAGAGGTGGGTAGGGAGTTGCATCGGTTGGGTAGATTCGGGGTTAGTTTGGAAGAGGTTGGTAATGGTGGTGTTGTTGTTGATAGTTCTAAGTCTTCCTTGGTTGATAAGGTGATAACAAAGCAAGATCTTGATCTCTCATTGTTAGAATTGAAGGCTTTAGTGAAAGGGGACAAGGTGGAAATTTTCTCCAAAGAGGAAGATGGTGCCTTTAAGTACCTAGGTAGGTTGTGTCTGCCTTGTGATGATAGTTTGAAGGAGAAAATCCTTGATGAGGCCCATAATTCTTCTTATTTTATCCACCCTGGTTCCACCAAAATGTGTAGAGATTTGAGGGATTTGTATTGATGGGGAGGCATGAAGAGAGACATTGCCAAATTTTTTTCTTGTTGTCATAGTTATATCAAAGGTCGGGTAGACTAACCCAAGACATAGAGATTTCTACTTGGAAGTGGGAGGTGATTAATATGCATTTTGTGGTTGGGTTGCCCAAGACTAGAAAGGGCATTCATTCCATTTGGGTTGTGAATGATAGGATGACAAAATCGACTCACTTTCTACCGGTTAAGACCACATCAGCGGCTGAAGATTATGCTAGGTTATACATTCATGACTTGGTGAGGTTGCATGGGGTTCCTTTGTACACCATATCGGATCATGGTGCTCAATTTACTTCACACTTTAGGAGGTCCTTTCAAAGGGGTTTTGCTACAAGAGTTAAGCAGAGTACGGCCTTTTACCCTCAAACGGATGGTCAAGCTGAAAAAACTATCCAGACGCTTGAGGATATGCTTAGGGCTTGTGTATTAGAGCTTAAGGGTAGTTGGGATGATTATCTTGCATTGATTGTGTTTTCCTATAACAATAACTATCATTCTAGCATCGGTATGACTCCTTTTGAGGGCTCCCTATGATACGTGTTGTAGATAACCGGTTAGATAGATTGACGTTTGAGAGGTGGCTTTGTTAGGTCCAGATCTGGTTATAGAGGCTCTTGAGATGGTTAGAATGATTAGGGAAAGGTTGAAGACAGCCCAAAGTTGTCAAAAGTCCTATACCAATGTGAGGAGAAGAGATCTTGAATTCAAAGTTGGTGATTGGGTTTATTTGAAAGTGTCACCCAGGAAGGGTAATGTGTGGGAGACCCTAATGCTATTGTGCCTCTTAACGTTGTGAGTGTTGTTGATGACAATTTGACCTATGAAGAGGTTCCGGTTTAGATATTGGATAGGAAAGTAAAGAGGTTGAGGAACAAGGATTTGGCTTCCGTTAAGGTCTTTTGGAGGAATCAATAAATTGAAAGTGCTACTTGGGAGGCCGAAGTGGACATGCAAAAGGGATATCCTTAACTTGTCCACTCAACTCAAGCCTAAGGTATTGATCTAAGTCCTCTACATGATCTTAGTTCTTATGTGCAGACCTCATCTCATTGCATACATTCATGTTTAAATTGACAAGTTCATGATGATTTCACACTTATGATGAGATTTTTGAAATGACGTTTAAGTGCATTGTTGCATCTTTATGTGGGTTGAAATTGTCATTTTTGTGTCTCTCATATATGTTTCTTTGACAATTGAGGACGAATGTTCCCAAGGGATAGATATTGAAACGACCCCAAAAAGTGCCCGAAAATGTGCATCGGAAGTGCTTGGAATCGTAATTTCCATTTATCTCAAGATCCATGAGTGACATGGAAAATCCAACTTCATATTCTTGTTCAAAGAGTCAAATTGAGTGGAGAATGGGTCTAAACTCAATTTTAGAGCAAACGAATCGCAATTTCATTTTCTTAAAAATTGAATTCCAGAGAGGTTTTCGCGCCCCTAGCGCGACGCGCCAAGGGGCGCCATCGTACTTTTTCTGTCCAGTTTTTCAAGTCAGGTCCAAGGCTTTTGAGTCTTAGAACTAAGTTTACCAAACATGAAAATACCAATACTTAGCTATATTTCACCCTCATATCATTCTAAACATTCCCCAATGCTCATTCAAATACTTAGCCAAATATTTTACTCCTAAATTCAAGTCTCAAAACTCATCCGGATCACAAGGTTCTCATTCAAGCTTCAAGTCTCCATCTCCAATCTTCATCAAGCTATTCTCTTAAGCTAAGGTATATGGGTTTCTTTCATGGGTTCCTTTCACCCATGATGCCCAAGCTTCCTTTTACCTAAAATTGCATGATTT
>JAPFFP010047775.1:0-10183 GCA_026153255.1 Solanum medicagineum
CGTATCTCATGCTTTCGGCCTTCAATTCCTCAAAAAAACTATAATCAAACATTTTATTAAACACTTGACAGGTGTGTAATGAGGGTAAAATAGCATGCAATTTAGAGATGAAATCATGCAGGAACATTAGTGGTAAAACCTTTAATCAACACCTTGCAACACTTCCTAGACATTCACATTAAAACCCCTTATAAAATCCAACCTTAGATCCAAGATTTGAAGCTCAAAACATGCTAAAACAACCATTCTTTCATGAACATAAATCACTCTGCAGTAAATTCCTCAATATACAAGTCGCACATATAAAATCTACTTTAAATCATGCAATATTAGGAAAAAGAGGGTTTAGGTACCATGGTGGATGGACCCAATGGTTCAACACCACATACCTTAGTTTTTGAGAAGTTCTTGGTGAAGGTTGACAATGGAGACTTGAAGCTTGAAGAGAATCCTTGATTCTGGATGAGGGTTTTGAGTCTTGGAATTTGGAGTGAAAATATGGCTAAGTATTTTGGGGAGTATTAAAAAATGTTTAGAATGATATAAGGGTGAAATTTGACTAAGTATCAATAAAAACACGTTGGGGAAACTTGGGCCAAACACTTAGAATATTTTGGGTCGCTTAGGAAAATATTGCCAGGCGAAAAAAACACATCTCCGCATCGCGGAGAGGGAATGGAGGGGAATTAACGCTAAAGCGCCCAAGGCATATCGCAGAGACATTGCGAACAACTCACTGGAAATTGTCCCTTAAAAATTTATAATTACTATTCTTTCGCTCTTAAATCGGGGTTAGACCCTTTCTTACCTAATTTTGACCCCCTGATCACAAGTATGAAGTTGTATTTTCGAAATAACAAATAGATTTTAAGATATATAAAATTAAAATTTTGGGCATTCCGAGGCAAGTTTTCGGGCACTTTTTTTTATTGTGTTGTTATAGTTTGGAACAAAAGAAGGAGCATCTAGAGGATTTGCTTCAAGAGCTGATTAACTATAATTTATGCTTAGATCAAATTTATTTTTCGTTGTTTTAATCTTCTTTTTCTTATTTTATTTTCTTTAGAGTTAGATGATATGTTTGACAATTTATGATATTGATAATTTTTTCTTGTCTTACATTTTGTATCGTTATGGCCTCTTTTCTGTTATCTGCATTCTCCCACTTGAATTTTCTTTGGTTGCAATCTTTAACAATCCAAACTTGGCCCATAACTTATAGGCCAATAAGAATAACATAAGCTCTACTTGCAAACATTAGGTATATTAAGGCTTTAACTTATAAGATAAGTCTTAAGGACTTCCAAAGCTTGAACACTTTAACTTTTAAACTTAATGACTTTCTTTTGTTAGTTTGAAGGCATATAGCAATCTAGAACTTCCACTTGAAGGTTTGAACTTTCAACTTTGTAAAACTTGAAGACTCTGATTTTGTCCACATGCTCGAATTGGGATCACCCCGCAGGTTAGGGGGATTAAATGCCTCAACTCCATACTTGGAGGATTTCAACTTGCAATCTTGGAAGATTCAAAGGCTTCAAGTCGCATATTTGGAGGATTTGAAAACTTTCTAGTATACTTGTTAGTAAAGCCCATATTTGATATAGGTTCGCCCCCATCGAGTCACCACCATTTGGTATGAGTCCAAAGTTTGATGAAACGTACTCACAGCTTTAACACTCATGTAAGAGATAAAGTGGGGACATATAGTTTTTGACACTCATGCAACTGGACTTAGAATATAATTCCAAGAGCCTACGTACCTTAATGAACAAGATCAAGTCACAACGTAGTTCTAAAAGAGTGAGTGTTTTTTTGTGTGCCATGCACAGTTTATACTCTTGCAGGCCAGTAGTAACATACAGTTTATGCTCTTATGTCACGGAGCATCATCTTACTTTAGGGGTAGTACCTCTTGAGGAATTTTGCATTTATGGGACCAATCCTTACGCCATTGGCATCAACAAGCTTGTAAGCACCATTTGAATATGCTTCTTGTACTACATATGGTCCATCCCACTTTGAGGTGAATTTGCCCCCTGACTTATGTGAAGTGATGATTGGCCTCCTTACTTCAAAGACTTGGTCTCCAACTTGAAAGCACCTTAGATGAACCTTTTTGTTAAAAGCATGAGATAGATGAGCTTGATAGCATTCAAGATTTTGTTGAGCTTCGAGCCTCTTTTCATCTAGGGATTCTAACTCGGAGAGATGTAGTCAAAGCATTCTCTTCTTTGGTAAGTCTCTCTTGAATAGTAAGTCTCAAGGAAGGTATCTATCACTCAAGTGGCAGGACTGCTTCAACTCCAAAAGCAAGCGAATATGGAGTTGCTTGAGTTGGCGTTCGATATGTTGTCCTATATTCCTACTAAGCTTCTTCCATTTTTTCATGCTAGTCTCATTTAGACTAGGACACTACTTTCTTCAGGAGATTGCATAGGGTATTATTGAATGCTTCAGCAAGACCATTGGCGGCAGCATGATACGTAGAAGATTTTCACTCCTTGAAGCCGAAAAGATCACAAATCTTATTCATAATTTATTATCAAATGGCTTACCATTGTCAGTTATTATGTAGTGAGGAATGCTGAATCGATATATGATATTCACTGAAATGAAGTTTGCAACATTCTCCTTCTTTGCTTCTTTAAGAGCGATAGCTTCGATCCATTTTGAGAAGTAATCAGTAGCAACCAAGATATATAGGTGTCTACCAGATGATTTTGGGAGTAGTCCAACTACATCCAATCCCCAAGCATCAAATGGCCAAGATGCAACAGTCGGGTGTAAAACTTCAGGTGGTTGATGTATGAAGTTTGCATGGAATTGACAAGCTTTGCACCTTCGAGCATAATCCAAGCAATCTTTTACCATGGTTGACCAATGATACCCCATTCTCTTTATGTGAAAGTGGAGCTTTGGTCAAGATTGATGCGATCGGCACACTCCCGAATATGCTTCCCGTAGAGCTTGACTTGCTTATTCCTCTCCCAGACATCGAAGAAGTACCCCCTGAAATGATCTTCCATATAGTGTGTCCTTTTAGGAGTATCCCATAACATAAGTAGTCGATGATAGCTTGTCGCCAGTCCTCTTTGTTGACTTCAAAAACTACAACAACATGCTCAAGCTTATCCTCCATATGTCCGTCTTCTTTCAGTTGTTGTACTACCCATTTTTGGCAGATAGCAACTGGGTTTGATTAGGAAGAGTTAGAGTTGAAGCTAGAGCAGCTAAGGCATCAACTTTTTTATGTTCCTTTCTCGGCACATGTTAGAGGGTTACATCTCTAGGCCATCCTATTAGCTTTTGAGCATAACATTGATATGGGAGAAGTTCGGGCATTCTGACCTCATAAGTTCCTAAAAGCTATTTAATCAGTAGCTGAGAGTCACCAAAGGCTTGCAGTTGTAATAGTTTCATGTCGATAACCATTTTGAGACCAAGTATCAATGCTTGATATTCTGCAATATTATTAGAGAAATGTTGTTTCAATGTGAAGGAGAATGGTAGGATCTCTCCTTATAAAGTGACAAACACCACTCCAGCACCTGCTCTTCCACGATGTGCAGTTCCACTAAAGTACATCTTCCAAGGAGGTTGTATTTCAAAAGCCATCACATCTTTATCATGGAGCTCATCAGTTAGCACCCAATCATCTGATATTGGATGGTCTGCCAAGAAGTCTGCTAATGCTTGTCCTTTTATAGTTTTTTGAGGGACGTACATGATCTCAAACTGTTGAAATTGGAGATACCACCTTGCCAGTCGGTCGCTGAGGACTGGTTTGGACATGAAAAATTTGATGGGATTTGCTTTAGATATGAGATGAACAATGTGAGCTTGAAAATAGTGCTTCATCTTTTGAATTGAGAAGACTAGAGCCAAACATAACGTTTTGATTAGCGAATAATTCAGCTCATTTGGTGTCATTATTCTGCTCAAGTAGTAGAGGGAGTTTTCTTTGCCTTCACTATTTTCTTAAGCTAATAGGGCTCCAATAGACCTTTCTTGTGCCGCAATGTAGAGTATCAATGGTTTTCTAGGTATAGGAGTTGCTAGAACTGAAGGGTTTGCCAAATATTCTTTGCTACTTTCAAAAGTTTCGCTACATGTTTGGTCCCACTTAAAAGGAACACCCTTCTTCATAAGATGACTGAATGGTTGACATCTTCCTGCTAGATTTGAGATAAATCTTCTCAGGTAAGCTAATTTGAGATAAACCTTCTCAGGTAAGCTAACTTTCTTTGAAGGCTTTTTAGCTCATGAATGTCTCTAGGCTAGGGCATCTTCAGGACGACATCAACTTTAGCTTGATCAATCTCGATCCCTCGATGTCGCATAGTAAAGCTAAGAAACTTGCCAGAAGTAACCCCAAAGGCACATTTCAATGGGTTCATCCTTAGCTGATATCTTTGGAGCAATTCAAACACTATTCTCAAGTCTTTCAAATGGTCGCCCCTCTTTCTCGATTTCACCATCAAGTCATCAACATAACATTCGACATTTTTGTGGAGTAAGTCATCAATCATGCGGATTTGGTTATAGATAGAAGAACCATCCATGAATGACATTGCCTCATAACCAGTTGTAGCATCAATCATTAGCTTTGGAATGGGCAATGGGAACTCATCTTTAAGATATGCATTGTTGAGATCTCTGAAGTCAACACAAACTTGAATTTGGCCATTCTTCTTCCTCATAGGAACAATGCTTGAAATCCTTGTGGGGTATTTAGCTTCACGAATGAAGCCTTCCTCAATAAGATTGTAGACTTCATTCTTGATCAATGGGACCAACTCTGGCGTAAAACGTCTTTGGGCCTGCTTCACAGGATAAGCATCATCCTTGAATACTAATTGATGGGCTTCTATTTTAGGACTAAAGCTAGGAATTTCCTTGTAACTCCGCGAATACATCCTTATACTCCTTGAGTAGATTCATATAAGTGTTTTCTTCCTCAACTTCTAGAAAAGTGCTTAAGTAAGTTGGCCTTGGGTCTTCATCAGTGCCAACGTTAACTTCTTTTAAAAGATCTATCATGGCTTTCGCTCATTCTTCTAGTTCTGGCGGAGCATCTCCAACTTCTTCTTACTCTTGTGGATCATTCTCACTAACAGATATGTGGTAAAACCCAACAATGTATTCTGATCCTCCATAAACTTTATCTTGAGATGAGGCATCGAGCTCCCTCAAAGCTTTAATATGATATGAGGAGCCTACACTTTCTTCATCTTCCTCACGTTTCTTGGTGTAAACCATGGTGTGAGTCTTTGCCTTTAGCACCTCTCCACAAGAAACCATGAGTTCCACTTTTCACTTCATCCTAGAGGGAATTGTGCTTTAGATATCCTTTTGGATAACCGGAGCAGGCGTTGTCACCCTTAGATAACTTCTCCAATGCTTCTTATTTTCTTTTTTCAATTGTCCCAACCTCTCGAACAAAGAAGTTCTCGTAGTGGGTTTTCTAAGTCGATCAAAGACAAAATGCCTTTTGTTACAAGAAGAAGACTCATCTTCGAAGGTGATGTAATTGTTACTTGCTCTTCTTATAGAAATACGGACTGGAGGTGGTTGGCTATAGCCCAAACCTTCACGTGCTTTCCTGGTGAAATCATCTGATGGGAGTTTACTTAATTTAGATGGCTCATTAAGGTTGTATCCAGCCTTTGCAAGTAACTTGTAAGGATTTGGATCAAAGCCCTTTGTATGTTTCGTAGGGAGTACCATATCTTGAGGTGGATCTTGAGCCATAAAATCTCCTAGCAGCTTTGAAGACAAGTTGATTGCATCAATGTGTTTGATAGGAAGAGTTTTCCTCCCAGTACATTTCTCTGAACATCAGATGATTGACCTGCCTCTTTCTTTACCTTCGGAACATAGCGAGGTATAAAAGTTGGCTTCTTCTTCAAGGACACGATCTTTCATTTATCTGGATAGGAATCTAGCTCCCCAATACTGGCCTTGACCTTTGCAATAGCCATATCAGTTCTCTTGATGGCAGGCGTATTCGACTTGGTCAATTTGACATCGTCAAGTTTTTCTTCCTTCATAATTGTCAACAACCCAAGCCTGGAGCCTAGATGTGACCGGCGAATGGGGAACTCGAAGGGACCCCAAACAAGCCTCATAGTATATCATTACACATCCTTGATCATGGAAGCTATTAAAACAACAATAATAGGCAAGCATAAACAAGGGAAATTGGGACTAATGGTAAACTTCCGTATTGCAACATCAAGAAAACAAGAGAGTCCAGGCTCAACCTTCGATACATAACATGTCCAACAATACCTTTACTACATAGATTAGAGCGGGGGACAAGATAAGAAACCAGGGTCACCCTCATAGTCAATACATAACCAAAAGAAAGATAGTCTTAATACATAGCAAGAGATCATAAGCAACGTCCCCAAAATAGAGGACTCACCAACAAGCTTGTAGGACAATTGAACTAGCCACGTAGAGGAGGATGATGATTAAGCGGTGCTCTAGTTTCTACATGGTGACATCATGTAGGCATAGAATATGCATTAGTACATTCATGTAAGATGCAATTCAATAAGAAATAGGCATCATAGTCAAAATGCCTAGAGATAAATAATAGCTAGCATAGAAACAATATGGAATATATGATTTAAGTAAAACATGCTTACATAAGACATAACATATGTGTAACAAGATACCATTGGACTGTTGGTGGATCATCACACCCTACAATCCTTGGTGGTTGAGGTACAAACCCCGTCCATAGGTTGGTGGATCGTCACACCCTACCACCTGTGGTGCCAGAGTACAAATCCTCCTATAGGTTTATAGGTACAAAACCCCAACAAGGTTGATAGATAGTTGGAGCCTACCATCCGTGGTGCCAGAGTACAAACCCCCTGATAGGTTATCAAGTTACGAACCCCTTGACAAGGTTACCCTACGTGCAACCCCCGAGTAGGGCATGGTCGCATTCCAACACTATATAGAGAATACCATATACATACATTCATTTCATCATCATTTCATAATGATATCATCATCATATAGTCATTCAACTCATAAGACATGCATTGGTCCTTCAATTCCTCAAGAAACCATAATAGGACATTTCATCAAACACTTAGAGGGTGTGTAGTGCTACTGTAAACCCATGCAATTAAAGAGTGAAATCATACTAGAAAATTCGATGTAAAACCTTCAATAAGTACTTGGTAACACCCTCAACAAATATACATCAAAACTCTCCATCAAATCTTATAATAGATCTTGGTTTCATAGCTCAAAACATAACAAAACAGTCATAATTTCATAAACCCTAACATAGTGTGTTGTGATTTTCATAATTATTAAGACCCATTTGTAAATCATCTTTAAATCATACAAATTTAAGTAAAAGGAAGCTTGGATATCATGGGTGAAATGAACCCATGAAAGAAACCCACATAGCTTAGCTTTGGAGATGAACTTGATGAAGATTAAAGATGGAGCTTGAAGCTTTAAAGGAAATCCTTAGATCCAGATGAGCTTCTGAGACTTGAAGTTAGGAGTAGAATATTTGGCTAAGTGTTTGAATGAGTATTGGGGAATGTTCAGAATGATATGAGGGTGAGAAATGGCTTAGTATAGGTATTTTCACGTTTGGTAACACTTAGGCGCAAGACCCAAAAGCCTTGGATCGAGATAAAATCACTGGCAACAAAATACACAGGTCCGCATATGGTTCGCTACGTGGACCTATCGCGGAGGCAAAATTAATACATGTCTGCGATGACTATGTGTCGCAGTACTGTCGCGGATCGATTCTAGATAAGGAAAATTATTAAAATAGAAATTTCTAGTTATTTGCTCTTAAATTAGGGTTATACCCATTCTCCTCTCAAAATGACCCCTTGAACAAGAATATGAAGTTGGATTTTCAATGTCGCAGATGGATTTTGAGATATATGGAAATTACGACTCGGGCAACTTTCGACCAAGAATACGAGACCAACATACGAGTCGTATCTCAAGCAATGACTCATACCTATGGGTCGTACCAGTTCAGTCCATGATGCCAAGATCCTGATATGAGACCCCGACTTTAACTCGTAGGCCATCCTACGAGTCGTAACTGCAAAATTTATCAGATGCCAGCTGTCTTTTATGCATAATTTTTTAGGGTTGTCTTGTACATACTATAAATAGTTTAATTTAGGTTTTTAAGAGGGGAGGACGAGAGACAGACGAGAGTGGACACTTATAAATATTAGCCTTTGTCTTTGAGCTCATAAATATTCTCCCAAGAATATTTTAGGGTTCCAACTTAAATTTTTATTTTCCCTTAGAAAACCCATTTTTGGTGATTGCAGATCTTGTGCTACACACTTTGAAATTTATCAAGCTTGTGGGTTTTCAATTTGGGTGTCTTCACTTTCATTGGAGTTGGTAAAATTCTCAACTATGCCTATTACATGCATTTTTGTGTGTTTTATCTTAGACATGGGTAGTTAAGCACCCACAACTTGGGGTTGTAGGAACCATGGGTAGTTGACTTGAAATGACCTAGGTTTTGTGGATTTCTATGATTGGGGTTTTGCAAGTATTGTCTATTTCCCTGCATTATTAATGTTGTTTGGTGGTGGCCAACACCAGACGCTCCCAACTATGACGATCCCGACCAAGGTTGTGATGAATAGGAAAAGGGAATTAGATGATAGGATTGGTTGATGTGTTCCCATCTAATCGACCAAACCTGACCGAGGGGAGATTAACTAGGACAATAAGTAATGGTTAGTTGGCACGCCATGGTAGGCGACCAAGCGTCATGGTGAAATTTGACCTTCAGATTCACAAGAGGGATGGAAGAACCTAAGTTACCGTCTTCCATATGATTCACCAACTATAGCTATGTTATCAAGGGTATTTGAGTCAATGAGCCATGGGGAGCAAAATTCCCAAGTTGTCCCCAAATTTAAGTGTTTTCTCGCATTTTAGTTAGTGTTTATTTTATCTTTGTTTTTAAATCACATGAAGCCCCCCTCCCCATTTAGAGATTGTAGTTATAGGCAGTAGAAATGATTAGTGGTGAATTCTTGTAGTCATGCCCTATATTCCCTGTTGATTCGATCCTAACCTCAGTTAAGTTAGTTATTGATAGTGACCGCTTTCTTTCTGGAGTGTGGCCATCAATAAAAAATAATGGTGTCGTTGCCGGGGAATATGGCTAGGTTTTTACTTGAGTTCACCATTAGCTAATTCTAGTGTTAATTTCTATAGTCTCTTGTATTTTACTTTTTTCTATTTGTTTTTGTTAGTAATTCTAGGTACGGGTTAGCTGGCACTATGGCTGAGCAGATGCTTTGCATTGCAACCGATGTGTTGAAAGATTTACAGAGGCGTTCCCTATTTCATGGGCAAGGGTCTAAGGATCCCCAAATTCATCTACAAAATTTCTATCAAACACTGAGGGAGGTCATTGGGATGAGACACCCTGCTTGGGAGGCTATGGCTCTTCAAGTTTTTCCCATAACTCTGCGGAATGAAGCTGCAGAATGGTGGTCGATCCTCCAACCTGAGGTATGCTCAAATTGAGGAGAGGAACAAAGAGTCTTCCTCAGAAACTTCTATAAGGAGACTAACAAGCAAAGGCTACAAAACAACATCTGTAACTTCAAAAGAGTGCCAGGAGAACCTTTAGTAGTGGCGTGGGAAAGATACAAACAGTGCTTGGCTATAAACCATAACCATGGTCTAACTGATGATGAATTGGCAGCTAGCTTCTATTGAGCACTAACTTCTGAACTACAAGGGCAGGCTGACGCATTGTTCGGAGGAGAGTGTTGGGAGTTTGTAAGGCAATTATTTATTGAGATAATTGAGACCATGGACAAGTTATCTGCAGTTGCTAAAGTCTGCCAACGCCTTCTGGGGCAAGCCAGACCAACCACTAGTGCATCTATGGGAGCCTCTAGTAAAATAAAAAGCGAAAATGCTACACATTTGATGAGGTTACCCCAGCAGCATTGTATCACCGATCAACTAACCCGGATGGAGCATATTCTTGAACAAGTCCTGACCAAGGTGACTGAGCAAGATGACATCGTTAGGGATATAAAGTTTTACATCCTCAAATGTAGTTGCAAAGTGGAACAACAAACTATATCAATGCACAGCCTGGTAATAGGATTGAATAGCTCAATAAGCAGCTAGATGC
>JAPFFP010047776.1:0-10183 GCA_026153255.1 Solanum medicagineum
CATCATAAGGGGTCCATCTTAGCCCATTGATCAATTAGGTCCCCCAAACTTTTCTATTTTGATCTAATCGAGGACTTTCGACTCAAACTTAATTATGCACGCCAAATTCACTTGATACTCTAATTATGCACCGAGAATATACTTAAGTTCAAATTACATGATATCCACAACAAAATTTCCCAATTGGATAGTTATCCTTAATTTAAAGAAATATGGGGTCTAACAACCTCATCAGCAAACATCGATTCTTTTGCGACATGTTATAAAATTAATTTTTTTTGTGAAATTAATCCATTTCTTGAATTCATCGATTGTGTCTTGTGAAGGATTGTAATATATTGTGTAACCATCAAAGAGGTATCTCATTCGAGGATTAAATGACACCTTTTCCTTGCCCTTTTAAGATGATCCAAATTCATTCAGATATGGCGACTGGACAAACTTAAAAGAATGAAATGGCAAATGGACAATCTTACAAGGCTGTCTGATGCATGGTGCCGATTTTTGAGCTGAACTATGCAGCATAAGGTCTGTGCATGGGAGTGTGGTCGGGAGCTAACTATCTCTAAGAAAAAATGAAACATCATCTGGTTCTTTTTCCGTATCAGGTTGGGTGTTGTGGGTGATTGATTTCGAATCTACCCTAACAATGCTTCAATTGCAGCATGAATTCCTTCTCTAAGATTGTTGAAGTGGTGGAATTCTATAATTAAAAGATAACTTGATGTAAATGATGAATAGTACAAAAAAAATTTAATTAAAATAAAGTAAGACTGAAAAATACTATACAGATGGATCATTTTTTAATTGGTCAGTCTTGATTTGGAATTTGCTGTTTTGTTGTAATTTATGAAGCTTGTTGTATAAGATACTGTAAAATACAAAAATCAATGAATGAATCAATAAATAGTTGATACAATCTGAATGTGCCCTGATACACTTACTTCTGGTTATTCTGTTTGTTGAGCCTGTTGTTGTGGTTCTTCAACTTCATAAATTGTGGGCAGATCTTTCAATGTTGAAAAAAATCCTGTAAAAATGATAATGATTTCTTTTTAAAATGTATTCTATGTATCAGTAAAACTGATATTATATTGAACTCCACTGATACACAAATCTAATAAGTAAGAAATACATCTGTTGCATCAGCAGAATGGTGATCTTCTGAAACATCCATTAAACTTGTAGGAAATGGACTTGAAGGGGGGTCACTATATTATCATTCTGATCATGAGGCCCACTTTGATCATAATTATCATGTACAACCAGTGCTGGTACGTCGTCGGCATCCTACAAGTTTCATGAAAAATAACCCAAAATATATTCATGCAAACAAATATATAATGAGATCAGTAAATTAATTTTGTTAAATGTGTGATTTTACCTCCTCGTAAGTGGGGACATCTTTTCCAAAAGCTCTGATTGTATCTTTATGATTTGATTTTATCAGAGCCATTAGAGCACTGAACTTGCGATCAAAGCCATTGATCTTAAGATCAAGTTCATTAAACTTGCGGTCCACCTTAAAAAAGTAGAATAATTTGATTAACTGTCAATTATGTATCTATACTAAAAAGGAAGGGAATAATGATACTCGCATATCTCCTTAAATAACTCTTGACTTCATTCAATTCACTTGTGTAATCATGCTTTGTTTTGGGTGTTGAGTGGTGTGGAGGAGTCAATATTTGATGGATGTGCTTCATCTTATCTAGGGATTTGTGCTTGAAGTGTACGGGCTTTTTAGCCTTTGGACTTTTCACAGGGTCCCATTTTTTTTCTTTTACTGCCATTTTCTTCTTTGGTGATTGTAGGGGCGTTGAATTACCGATGCGCTTTGACCTTTTTAATAAATGTTCAGGTGGTTCAGTGCTGAAATACTCAAAACCTTCCAATACTTTTTTTTCAAATGCTTCCATGAACACATGATGTTGATGGCATAGACGGCATAACTGGTACAGGTTCAACAACATCTTCCAAGTTTGGTAGCTGGAGAGATTCTAGTTCTGGAACTATATTGGAACAAGGACCCGTGAAATAATAAAGAACCAACTTGTATAGTGAATAGTGTTGCTACACAGTGAGTAGTCAATAGTTTATCAATCAAAATTATGCAAATTGTTGATACATGCAAAAAAGAGTAAAAATTTCTTAAGTATGTATCAATGTTGGAGATAATCAAATTTCTAGATGATTGATATAATTATTAGTTTGAAATACTTTAGTTTATCATGTATCAGAACTGACACAGTAGTTATAAGCTATTAACAATTGATATAAATGATTTGTATCAGTAAGATAATTTTTTCTTGTACCAGTTTGTGCAACATTTTTTCTGTATCAATAGTTTATATGTATTTGTTTGTATCAGACATTCAGTAATATTGGAGATCATCTAAAGACTTTGATTATAAAATAAAGATAAGTAGCTCCATGAATATGGTAGACAAAAAAAGTCACAAATTTTGATTTCTCTACAATAAATTCCCAATTCAGGGTTCTTAGGATGTGATTTCCTTCTTTTTAAACATCAACATCTTCAGCAACTTTTGAAGAGCACTCGTACATCCAAACGTTAAGAGCGTATGACATGCCATATAATCGATAAAGCTATTTTTCAAAAGAGAAGTTCTGTTTGAAGCATTTAATTAGTCTATCATACACATCAATCCCCTATGAAAATCGCACATAAATGTCATCCTCAACTATGTGAAAATCATTAACAAGAACAGGAGATTGTGGCAATTGAGAGTACAAGAATGTGAGAATGAAGTATAGAATTGCCATTCGAAAGGCATCATTGTCATTATCCCAATGACCTATTATGAAGCAAGAAGCAAAACAGGCTTGGTTGACACTTATATTTGGCTCGGAAAAATATTTCTGCATCAGCTTACTTGGGGGCATCGGTGTATCAAAAATCATTGACATTGCCGGTGCACTTTAGTCCGATGATGATTGAAAACTCTCTCTGACTGAATACAAGTTCATTATCGTTGCCATGCCTAATGATTATTACATCATCATTTTCATGCTCAATCTCCATCAGTAGAAGACACTTCATTATTTAACCTTGAAAACTTTCCATAAGCATGTCCAGATAAGGTCCAAAAATAGATTGATGAAATATGTCTAATGCAGCTTCACTAATGGATACTTTGATGTTTGCAATATAATTTCATCAGGTTGTTACTCTAAACCTTAATGAATGCCTGAAAACTTGCTTTATAACATAGTTTATACCCTGCATTGATACAAAATTTCCTAAATTTTATTCAAAAAGAATATCAATTGCTGTAGATGCTAAAAAAAACTGCACAGTAAATGTAATAACAATGAACAACACATATTCATGAATAGACAGTTATCAACATTGCAACCCTCAACTGTATTAGTGGATTAACTGTATCAGTGCATTAGTGTTGATACACAATAAAACTCAGTTGTATCAATGTATCGGTTCTAATATAGATGTATCAAGTGTATCAGTGGTCAAAATAAATCAAGTAACTTAATTGAACCATGCATCGGTATTGGTAATACACTGATACAATTGGACTTTTTGTAGCTATTGATACAAAAGAATGTGTGTTGATACAATTCTGTATATATTTCTAATACTGATACATGAATTGCATGTTGATACAAAAATTTTATAACAAACAAAAAATATACTGATATAGTGTGAAGGGTAATAGAGAAAACAACTTTTAATTTATTGATCATTGATATAAACAAATATTTGCTATATCCTCTACATAAATGATACAAAAAATAAAAAAAAAATTGTTTAGCAACAACATTCGACACATGTTGGTTTCAGTCCATCCAATGCAATAGCTTTGATACAAGATCATTTGAACAAAAAACAACAACACTAAGAAAAATGGTAATCTTTGGCAATGGTGGTCGTATGTTTTTAAACATAGGGGGTCAGGCTGCGTACACCCGACCCCCCTTACCCCGCAATGGGCGGGAGCCTTTGAGGCATTGGGTTAATATTATTGTTTTTTGGCAATGGTGGTCGTGATGTAACTTTGGCTGATTTCCTAGGCTTCTTTACAATGTTTTTGCTCTTTTTAATTAGGGATTCATTTTTTTTCTTTTTTTCGACATATTCCGTGATTGCATGCTTGATTTTGGTGTGAGTGCTTCAAAATCAACATCCATAGAGTTGGATGCTCATTTTTTTTCTAGTGCCTGATGACCGCACCACTTTGATTTTTATTTCATTCTTCAATTTGATCATTATTTGTAGGTTTGTTTGTTGTGTGGTGTGGGAATGATGGGAAATCCTCCATAGACATAGAGAGTTTTGGGCAGAGAAGAAAATCTTTTGGAATAGAATGGGGTGTAGAATGGAAAATGAAGGGAAACCGTGTATTGACCACATCTTCCCCTGGAGGAGTAGTAGCATTGTTTTCTCTATGGGCAGATGACAATTAGAATAAATTTATGATTTTAGAGTTATTTTTAATATAATATTAAAAAGGTAAGGAAGTAATTAATGAGGAAAAGATTGAAATTGATACCTAATACTAGGCATCAGTTAGAGAATTATGACGACACGCGTGGGAGTGCATCAACAAAGGTGTGAAAAAAAAAGATGGGAAAAGTGTAGTTAAAATAAAGAGTTGGTATTTTCAAAAATAGGCAAATATAAGTCTTTTATTAATATAATTTTTCCTAAAAAGAAAAGAAAAGTGACATAATTGCGATTACCTATTTGTTTATCACAATATAATTACAAGTGTACTGTTTGGTTATACAAGTGCAATCATAAGATCATATTAAATTTTATAAATAAAAATTAATTATCTAAAAATTTAAATTTTATATTAGATAAATTAATAAATACCTTTATAATTTAGATATTTAAGATATATAATTTCTTTTAAAAATATATTAATTAATAAAATAGAATGTTTTTAACTAATATTTTAAAAAAGAAAAGAATTAAGTTATATTAATCATGACTAATAAATATTTTTGAGTGACTAGATTAAACAAAAGATGTGCACGGTGAACAATAGAGACTCCTATGTTGGATAACTTTATAGAATTCATTCAGGATCACAAGTAAATTATTAGAAAAAGATTTAAATTCATAAGAATTAAAAGCATACTAACCTTTTCATTCCGTTGTAAGAATCTTGATTTAAGAAGATAAGATCTTATAAGTCTTCATACTGTTCTCTTAATATATTATTTTTTCTCAGAGATGAGGTAAAAAAGAAAAGAGTGTAGTATCTGAATTAGGGACCAGATCTTTTTATAACCCGATAGATATCTTTTCAGGTGTAAGAGGTACCTTTTCAATAAGCCTCCATCAAACTTAAGAAAAGGTTCATTGGTTTTCAAATTATCTAAATTAAACCCACAAAATAAATATTTAACATTAAGGTCCAAAACTTTAATACTTTATTAAAGCATAAAATAGACAACTTTACTGATAGCTTATTTATATATATATTGATATGTGAGTCCATAAAGTAGAAATTCCTAACAATCTCTCACTTGAACCACATATATTTCCGAAGGATCATACGTAGTTGAAACTTTATTGTACACAAACTTTTGCTATCTTAATCTAAATATCTCAAAGCAATCTGGCCCATCAATAATATAATATGGGATCAAAGCAATTTTCGCAGCAAAATCCATCAATAGTCATAAATATCAGCAATACCAATGACATAGATCAAATACGAAAATCACATGTAATAATGATCAAGCCATATCTATTTCCAACTAGTCCTACTTTATGACTTTAACAGGCCAAAATCACTTTCTTATACCTTGTGTAATGTCACAATAGAAAGTCAATATCTTTATTTTCAACGTTGTCAATAAACACATGAAAATTCATAATTTTCATAAAACTTTAATCTGTATAGAAAATAAACTTTTAGCATGCCAAAATTATAAATAAAACAACAAACTCCCACTAAAATAGCTCATCATTGAATCTTATAATACCGAGATGAGTCGCACGCCCACGAAATACTTTAGGCCACAAATCCTTCATGGGCGGTTCTGTAATTATTGAGTTTGTACTTATATGCTCAATTGACATAAGACGATTTTGAACTCTTTCTTTAATATCCAGAAATGTAATGTCTTTATACCTTAACTTTTGACATTTATCAAACACAGACAAACTTATATTGTGGGCCCATCTCAAGATACCTAGCACAATATTATCATTTAGTCTTTGGACAAAAATAATAACTTGTAAGTGATACACTTATGCATAGTTAATAAATATTAATTACTAAAATCAGTCTAACAATATATCTTTCTTTGGACCAATATATTACTAGCATGCACTACAAATGTATCAAGTATTCATGACCATCCATAATATGGCCAAAAATAATCTTCATTTGGGATGATTATTTGCATAGATATAACATGTTTACATGTTCAAAATAAATATATTTCAAACAATATAGGTTACTTTGGCAACGTATTATTTTCAATTTATTTACTTAATAACTTGAAATATAAATAAAATAATGACATAAAAGGAAAAAAACTTTTGTTCCAATTAATTCCTTTTATGGCACTTCGGCAAAAGGAGGTGCTACATCAATCTAAACACAATCCCAAAATAATATCTCCAAAATTATAGGAGGATTAATGCTTACCATACTAAATGACACGTTGCTCCAATGTAATCTTTAAATTAAGGGATTATCCTATTGTCCGCAGGTTCTCTACAGATGTGCAAGTATATATTTGTTGTAAGATTTTGGGGATCATGAGTCGCACATGTGGACTGATCCGATCCAAATCTTGATTCGATCCTAGTATGTGATTTATTTACGGTGATGTAGTTAACTGTTCAACTTTATCCTAAAGGATAAGGATGAACAATAGTTATCTTTTAGTGGCGGTCGTAACCGCCCAACCACCTCCCTTATAATGGAAAGGTGGTTGACTCCTAGTGGAAGTGAGAATCTTGAAAAAAGGAAATTTAGTTTTCTAGAGGGGAGACGAAGAGAAAATAAAGGAAGTTGAAAGAGACTAGAACTACAAAAAGAAAGAAAGTCAGTATACTACTTTGAATTTATCTGACTTCTAAACCCTAAGATTAAACTGAAAAGTACGGTGAAGGATCTTGTATCCCTGATCCATCAAAGTATACAAAGGGCATTTGGTTTGTGAACTAACGTCCATATTCCTAGAGAAACGGTTCAGATCTTGGGCAACAACAAATCGTTGGTGGCTTGACAACTCCGGTGGAATCTTCTCAAAAGGTATGACCCGTTGTTTTGCCCCGTTTATTTTTCTTACAAATGATATCAGCGCTATGGTTGTTTGATGATTGATTCTATGTTCATATGCGCTCTTTAAAGTTGTATAGATGGATTATTGAAGTTCGGTGTGTTTTAGTATTTTTTATGAAAAGACAGATTTGATTTTATCCCTTTTTGATACATGTTTATCATTATTTTGGGCCTATTTTATTTATATATAAACCCACTCTCCTTGTTCTAACGATTTTGAATTGGTATTATAATAGCGATTCTGACGTAAAACGAGTGAGTTATGGCCTTCTGAAGATGGTAGTTTTTTTCACTGCATTTTTAAAAATCGAATTTGATTTTGTTTTGTGAACTTTTTGAAAATTCCAATTCTATTTTTCAGCCCATAATGTGTTTTTCATGATATACTCATTTTGAGGTTTCCGTATATGTGTTGCAATTGAAAACGAGCAAGATATGATTTTTTTTTTGAAAAACGGCTAGTTTTGAAAAATCTTTTTAAATATTTTAATGCTATTTTTTCAGTGTTGATGGGCTGTTTGTGGTTGATTTTTCTTGAATTTGGGATTAGTTTTCCATCTATGAGCTCAATGTGTGGTCTATTAAATCTCTGCCAGAAACTTATGACATTTGTTGTCACTATTTGAATGGTTCACATCATAATCTTAATTTCTTGTTCCTATTTCAAACATGGCTGAATATGAATACTCTCTTGTTACTCCAAGTGGGAGTAACCTTGTTGATGGAGCAAAGAGAATTCGATAAAAGAAGAGGAGACCACTTATGAATTATGATTCTAAGCAGGAGATCATTAGATCCTATTTTGTTGAAGAACAGAATCTAAACAAAATCTTGAGAGTGAATTGAAGAGAAGGAAATAAATTGCTCGCCACGTTCAAGAAAATTAAATTGGATGAGTCAGACTCCCTTTTGGATTTCCTCAGTGTCTTTAATGAGAAAATAGATGAAATTGAAAAATTCATCGTTCTTAATAAAGAGGAAACTCTTTTGCTATTGAATGATGCTCTTCCACACATAAGGAAGCTTGCATTGATTGAGGAATGTGAGAATCCAGAGCTCTTCCACCCACAAGGAAGCTTGCATTGATTGAGGAAATTATATTGCCCTAGGTGTTAAATGGGTCAACGTCACTGAAATTTATCTTGAAGGTTATGTTCCTTCTAGTTGATCATGTTGATTTGATATCTTATTTTAGACATATTTGATGTCTTGTTTTAGACATATTTTGGATATTAATAATAATTTATTATTTTTCTAAATGCCTTGGATTATTTATTTTATTACTATGATATCCTTTTATTGTGTAAAGATATTTTTTTGTTGCATAAAGTTTTTATTAAATATATATAAAGAAATTATATTCAGTTTTTATTAAATACATATAAAGAAATTATATTCTGATTTTAGTTAAACATTTGAAGTGTAAATGATGATTGGATATTTTGAATACCCTTTCGATTTTACACCATATGTGAAACTATTAGAATTAATTTGCTTGAATGTATATTTAAATATGCCTTATTGATGAGAAATCTTGCTAAATTATCTCTAACTTACAGACATGACTTCTAAAAGTACATTGCTGACTTAAACAAAGGCGAAAAACTAAATGGTAACAATTATAACATTTGGAGTCATAAGATATGATATGTCTTAGATGAGCAAAATGCGCTCGAAGGCATAAATCATGTTCTTTGTTAGCCAGAAGACGGTAAGACTGCTCAACACAAAAGAGAACTTGAAATGTACAAATCCTGAAAAAGGGTAGATTCCATTGCACGTGGAATAATTGTAAGTTTTGTGATTGATGAAATGATTCCTGAATGTGAGGAATTTCCTAATGGTCACGCAATTTGGACACACTTCCGAGAAATGTATGGGGCCACTTCTGTAACCCTCCTGAGACAACTGACGATCAAGTTTGACACTTTGAAAAAACGTCATGATCAAAGTATTAAGAAACACCTTAGGGTGATATAAAACATGATAGCAGAACTTAAGAATGCTTGTCACATGCTGTCTGATGAGCAACAGGTTCAAACAGTGACTCTAGTCCCATCCCAATAGTTGGGAACATTTGACAGTTAACCTGACCCATAATGAGAGCATAAAAATATTTTTTGATGTTGCGCGACATGTCAAACTTGAAGATGAGCGGCTTGGTGCTGCTAAAACTGCTGCTAATGCCTTTGTGGCTGAATCGAGTGGTACGAAATCTTCAAGCTTCAAGTGTAAGAAAGATTGGAAGAAGAAGAGAAAGGGTAAGGTGACCGAGGAAGGGAAAGGGTTAGCGATTCAAAAGGCTAAATTGTATATTTTTCTGAGAAGAACACCATGAAAGCTTCAGAAACTGACTTTTCGGCTTTGTTTGAGGTAAAAATTTCAGATTTACTGCTGCGTTTATAATGTATTTCGAAAAATTTAACATGCGATTTCTTCCTCATATTAGCTTCGTTTTTGAATTGGTTTTCGCCTTGAGCTCCTTATCAGTTGGGGAAAATTTTTTCAGATTCCGACGATATTTTCGGATGATAAAATTTTTGGACCGTTTTACCCTTTTCGCCCGAAATTAATTAATTTTAGTGTCGTTAGATACATTACATAATTATGATGCTATATTTGAATATATTTTGATGAATTGTAGTGTCAAAGAAAGGGAAAAGCTTCAAAATTGACGCTATTCAAGACTTTATATAAGACAAGAGGATTTCTTAACCTTTGTTAAGTATATAGAATCTTGTACTTCTTGTGTGAGGTATTGAGAATGATATGTGTAGGCTTTGATTTAAATATTTTGAATTGGGTATCCTATGTTGATATTTGACCCGTGAATTAATGATGGAGATTTACTATATGTGAAATAGTGATTGTTTGTTATTGATATCGAAGTG
>JAPFFP010047777.1:0-10183 GCA_026153255.1 Solanum medicagineum
AGCTCTAAACTCGTCCCGCCCCGCCCTGTTGCTATCCCTAATTAAACCACACTCAAATGGGTGGGATAGAGTGATTGATGTACAAGAATATATGAAATTTAGCATATCTGAAAGTATAAGAGAATGTTCGTTTGCCGATATTATTACCAGTATTCAATATTGTCCATTCATAGCATTACTATACCTTTCCTATCCAATCAGGCTAAATCTAGTAGATTAGATGACTGAAAGAATGTTTTGCTTAATTATCCCAAAATAAACTCCAGAAATATATAGCATTTATTCCTCGAACTTCCGTAGACAGATTAATTAGTGACACACACTAATGCTGGATTAACTATAACACTTAAACTAATAAGGTCTTCCTATTTTTGGTCGCCGCGACACTAGATTATATATAATAATTAATTAACCCCTTGCACGTAGCAAAAATTTGGAAATTAATTTAGTAGTATAGATTAGTAGTTCAATCTCCATTACAGATACGATTAATTCAGTGCATTTCTAACCACCACTATTAATGCTACTTACTTGACTAAAAAATGACATAGGGAGTATTCTCATGTAGGGGTGAATCTCAAATAGCCTAATGAATGTGTTCTTTAGACTTTGTTAGTTAAAAATGATCGAACATTAAAAAGTAAATGTGTGATTTTACTTTGTATTTTATATATACGACTCGTAAGCTTTATATTTTGTTTCATAAGTTAGTGAATTCAAAATTTATGAATCCAAAAATGTAATAAGATTTGAGTGCATCAAGTTGTTATTTGAAAGGCAAAAGAAAATTCACATAACTATAACTAGCATTGGTCGTGAGAGATGCAAGTTTTAAGGAATAATTAGGTGGATACTCAATTTTGACTTATTAGTACGTGTTTGGTATGAAGCAAAATATTTTCAAAGAAAATAATTTGATTTCTTACTTATTTGTTCATATTTAGTTAGTAATTGGAAATTATTCTCAAGTTTGGTTAGTAAATTAGAAATACTTTTCAAAAAATACCTTTTCAGGTGAAAAAAGTGACAATAAACTTTTAGTTCGTGGCTGATTCAAACTGTGCGGAAAAGGGATTGTGGGTACGGGTGAGATAAGGAAAAAACGGGAATATTTTAATAAACAAATTATAAAAAAATTAATTTTTTTTGGGGGGGTGAGGTGTTACGTTTAATTTTTTTTAATTGAAAATTGACAAAAGCCCCACATTGGTGGTTGCTTAGTGAATAGGTAGACTCCTTCTAAAGCTTAGACAATCCTGGTGTTAGTTAGGTCCAAAACTTAATTTTACATGGTATTAGAGCAAGACTCATCTCACCCAATGTTTGGCCCTCGAAATTAAAAGTTATTCACGTACCAGATGCTAAGCACTGGGCGTGAGGTGTGGTGTTGAAAAATGACAAAAGTCACATGTTATTGGTTAATGAAATGGATGGATTCCTTATAAAGCTTGTGCAGTCCTGCTAAGCACTGGGCATGTCACATGTTATTGGTTAATGAGATGGATGAACTTCTTATAAGGCTTGTACAGTCCTCATCCCTTTGAGCTAGCTTGTTTTTGAAGTTTCAATTAGACTCAAGATATTTTACATTTTCTAATAAATCAATTTTTTTTTTGTTTTTTGGAGTGAGTGGAGTTGGGAGGGGCTGGTAGGGGGCAGGATAGGAGTGAGACAAAAATAAATAAAATATTTAACACTAGAGTTTATTACTACAAATTGCATATAAATTGAATATTAAAGATCTTATGTATTGAAGTTAATAGGTTTGACTGTTTGTTTGATATTATACCAAACATATTAGGAATTTTACCATATATATTTATTGTATATAAATCTTGATAAACTTCAACAGCTTTGACCAGGAAAAATGAATGAAAGATATTGGAAAATTAAGTTGTGTTACCGGTCAATCAAAGGGATTTTATAATGGCTAGTAATTCGATTTTTGATTGAAAGAAAAAATATTGAAATTAATCGTTATCTAAATAGGAGAAAGATAAACTCTAGCTATAAATTCACTATCTATTTTATGTCAAATAGTAATATGTGATGTAATTTAAATGTTATAATAAAAATAAGACACGTAAGTATATCAACTCATCAAGTTTCTCTGTTGATATACTATATGCTAGAATATATAAATTGCTTTAGATAGTTACTAGAGTATTAAATAAAATATTTGGTATCTGTAGCTGACCATGGTACGTAAAACAAATATTTTAGGGTCGGGTTGGGTCTTGACCCGCTCTATAATCCATTACTCAACTTATTTTGACCCAAACAAATTTGGATTGAGTTGGGTTTTGACCCATTTGTTGTCTTGACCTATTATAATCCACTTAAATTTGACCCAATCCACCCCATTGTCACGCCTAAGTGAATTGTCGGATACACATATGGCATATTCCTTAAGAAACTTTTACTAATATGATCTTTTTGATTATTCGTTAATTATTACACCAGAAACAAAAAGTACTTAAGCACTCCACTGAATGAAGAGTAATGCTTTGAATAATTACCTGTTTTGAACTATAAAAAAGAGTCTCAACTATGCACTTAGAACAGGCTAGATGAGGGGAGTTAAAATTTAATGATAGTATTATAAAATATAATTAAGTCATCTATCTATATATAATAACTAATTAAACATTTTTGTTCTGGCTGGCTTAGCATGATCTAATAATATATTCTATATTAAAACCATGAGCCTGGGTCTTCAACTTAACATGATTCAACAAAAGTCCAAGATGGAGTGCTGAAAATAATGAGGCCTACATTATATACCATATATTTAGTGATATTAGTATAAATAATTAAGGCATGCATTTTTCAAAAAGAAAATTGACGTAAATATGGGCATGCATGCATGAAAATACTTTTACTTCCATTACTGCTGCTTTTATTTTGATATATTTGTTAGGGGGTATTGTTTTATTATTAATTCTGGAATTATTATTTGTTGGGTGTATTATTCAGTATTATGTGCATATTGACTCGCATTAGTTAGTGATCATTATTACTTTTTTTACAACTCCTGTGACCACAAATTTATTGTTTATCTATTATTCTATCTCATTATACCTTACAATTCTTTCTATAGTTAAATAACATTAAAATAATTTATCCAATATAATTTTGCAATGATAAATATAGAGAAAAATAATTTTTTTTATCAAACTTGTGAGTACAACCCTATCTGTTTATCTCTTGATTCTTGTCTCTAATTATTTTTTTTTTATTCGAGGGTTGAAACAAGCAGTACTCTTGGGCGACCGAGAATATCATGTAGAAAGGACCAAGGAGGCTCCTAAGGAGGAGGAGTAAGAGTAGGAGCTAGCTTTAGAGGCAGAATCGAATGGTTACGAGATAAACAAGGAGACAAAGAAGAGCATTTAAACAATTCATTTTGAGTATAGTATTTTTTTTTTAAATAATTAATTTCAACATAATTAATTCCAACCAAACTTAACTTCAAATCAAACGATTACTTAATATTTTATTTTTAATTTTTGTGTGCATGTGAGAATAATTGGCTTTACTGTTTCAGTTGGCTATACACTCAATTTTACCAACTATAGTGGAACCCTTTTCCCCATTTCCTCCTCTTATTAGTTCGACACAATCCACTATATTTAGTTCTTCATAATTATAATACAATTTCCACTAAATTATGCTCTTTTTTTTTTATAGCTATCGGATGATATCTTTATTTTATGTTTGGAGGAGAGAGATATAGGCTACGTACACTCAGTGTATGTATTAAATTTCCGTACATAAAATATCTTGGATTAATAAGATAAAGTGTGATATAACAGTCTACTCCAATAGAAGCATAACTAGCTGCTTCTAATATCAGATTATCATAAAATTCTCTCACTGCAAATAAATTTTTTTTGCCACTGTCTAGTAGGTTGAGAAACTACAATTTGTTTCATTTGACATGAAACTACGAAATGAGGAGTTGTACATAGTCACTACAATCCTGATAGACAAATCCTTCCGAAATAAATTATTTTGAAAAAAAAAACAGTACGAACTAACCCGTTTGAAACAAACTTTATTTTTTTTATACAAAACATAAACGACATTACTTTCGTCATCCGTCGCTGGAGGGTCACAATTTCGCCTTTCTTCAAATCGTTTTCTTCAACGATTGACCTCTACCATATACCAATCAGAACTTTGGTGGGGTATTCTGAAAAACGATACTTATAAACTTTTAAGTCTATTTTATACTTCCCAATACTGTTTCTTAGACATTCTAAATATAGTTTCACCATGCCTAATATCCAAGTCTTTCAAAGTTTACCAAATTGAGTTTAACTTTTGTATGTTTATAAGTGCATATTTATTTTGAACCAAATGAAAGGACATATTTATTAAAGAAGTTCATTTATTTTCCATATGTATCAATCAAGGGCGGTTTAATAAAATGTGTCGTTTCAAGCAAAGTTTAAAAAAGAGGATTATAATTTATTTAATTTTTTCATGTAATTTATTTATTAATATTTTTTTAATTATTAGTATAACATTTCTTGTAATATTTTGTAAGACAAGAATAAATATATATAAATTATTGTACGTCACGTAACAAGAAAAATGTTTAAATATCTTTTATTGATTATTATTTTGAAAACTTTTTCAATAAAGTCAATTCTTATACAAACTATCAAAACTTCTCTAGAAGTATTTAAAATTTTAAAACTCCACTTAGTTGAATATCCCAAGTAAATTATTATTTTTTATTTATATAGTAATATTTATATTACTTTGAATTACAAAAATCAATATTACAGTGATTGCTATCTTTAAAAGACATTCAAAGATAAGATAATAGTTTTTAAAATTTAATTATTTGATAATCTAGTAAGTTTGAGCTTGAAATATTTTACAAAATATCTTAACGAATTGAAGACAATCTAACAAAGTCAATTTTTAAATATGTTTGATTCAAATTGAAGTAAATTAGAAAAATTAAGAAATTAAAAATATATTTCTACCTTATTTTAGATAACGAATAAACTTAGTTTTTCGGGGCCTAAAGCCACTGCTTTAGTGTTGAGCCGCCCTTGGCTAAAATGCAGTATCATGCCCAGCCTCGAGTTATTTCATTTGACTTTGAAAATGAAAAATTTATAACTATATTTTGCTCATCACTTTTCGCTCTACGTTTGGATATGATCATCTTCTATGATATAAAAAAAAAAATGCTTTAGACAAGTGAAAAATATTTACAGAAGATTGAATTTACTCGAAAATCTTATTCTCTTTATGCTCTTAATTCATTTTCAGGTATTTTTAATTGATTTTGAGGACATAAATATTATGGTATGATCAAACTTAAAACAAATATGGTGGTGTTCTCTCCATTCTATATGTTCAAATTATATGTGTTATGGTCAAATATAACAGTAATTTAAATTACAAAATCATAAATGATATCGACATTTAAAGAAGTTTAAAAAATGAGTAATCATTATAATGACATTGCATTTTTGAAGCACAATTCAAGCTTGATAGAATTTTATTATTTTAGAACTTATTTAATAATAGGGTCATTTAGAAATATTTTTGATGCGTCTTCGGTTAGTTATATTAGTTAAATTTTATTTATTTAACTAGAAGAAATTCAATGACGAATTAATATACTCTGCCTAAGTTTGGATTACTTTCACCAACCTAGTTTGCTTTAATATTTATGTCGAATAACGTTAAATTAATTAAAGTGATCAAGGCGGTTCAAATTACAAATATCACACGATAATTAAAATGCTTTGCTTATACTTATCTAAGTAATTAGATGAAGCAAATAATGGGTTGGCAATTTCAGTCAAACACATGATTAATTTATGAACTATTAATACGTTTTTATATTACAAGTAATTGAATTGATTTTCTCGTGTTTATAATATATTAACCTATGCATCAAATTAATATATAATATTTTGTTATATTAATATTATATTAATTTTAATTACAATTATTATTTATATATAATTTTAATTTTAACACGATACATACATACAGAGGATGTACACTAATTAAGCTACTATATTAAAAGGTGGGGTTAGGATTTGAAAGTTTTGAATTTCTATTTTTAATTATTTCATGTTGCTAAATTTTAAGTTAATAATTTATATATATTTTATGATTTTTAAAGACAAAGACATGATTTAAATTAGAACTATCGAGTTTGACCAATTTGATAAATTCAACACTAGCTTTATTGTTGTTAGAGTCTTAGAGATATCAATATAGGTTGGCCCACTCCATTCGGACTACGCTATACATGCTTTGAAATTTGACGGTGATCTTAGGCGTATTTATATGCCTAAATAAGCAAATGTCCCATAAATAGAGTTAAGTTCGAGGGTTAATTCGTAGAGTTTTAGGTATTTTAATAGAATTTTGTGTATTTGTTAACACTGGATAAATTACGCCTCGTGGTTGTGTTTTTATGGATTTTTATCAGATTTTAAGGTTCAAGAATGAGACCCGGAGCAAAGGAAGACAATCTGTACAAAAAAAAACAAGGAAAGAAAAATTACAACACGTGGTCCGCAATCAAAGCGCGTCGCGGACCAGTGTTTTTATGCTGGAAATTACAAATCAGCAAAGTAGGTGAAAAATCTACCTAATTAACACTAGTCCTCGTTGTGGACTAGTGTAAAAAGGTGGAAAAATTCGTCCAGTCAACATTATATGCAGAATTTGATTAAAAAAATAATACTAGTCCATATCGCAGACTTGAGGGAAAACGCGTTAAAAGTCAGATTTTTGGGCTATATAAGTCATGATTAGCTTGTTTAACCTAATTCTGGTCTAAGTTTCGAAAGGAGAAGCTGGTGACGCGGCTGTATCTTGCAGAGACAGTTTTGGGTTAGTTTTATTTTCATTTAGTTGTGAGTTGATGTATTTCATTATATTATTGGGGTGTATGATTAGCATAGTGGCTAATCTTTTCATTTTCTGAGATTGTAGCTATAGACAATGTGTTAATCTTTGAGTTTTTAATGCTTATGAATGGGTATTTATATGATTGTTCTTATATTATTTAAATCTACATTTCTTAGCTTGATCACTTATGGAAATGAATATGTTTTGTATTGTGAATTCGAAAGATGTTGGAATGCTTAGGAACACAGTAATATAAGGAGCTTGTTCAACTAAAATATTATATTGATTTGTGTATTGGAGACTTGTGACAACTACCTTTACACCAAGCTTGATTTAATGACCATGAAGATAATATTAATGCATTTCTATTGTATTGTTTATCCCCGTCCAACGATGTAGTTAGGCAAACAATAGGAATAGGCAAACGGAGGTGTGCATCCCCGATTTGGTAATTTTAACCCTATGAATCAACAAGTCCTGCCTAAAGCATAAGCATGAAAGTCAAGATTAATACGACATCGTTAAGGTTACAATCTCGGAATCTCACATTATTTGATAATTAAATACAAAATAAATCAATTCTTATTTTGTTACAGAATCGCTAGTTTAATTTGCAAGTTAAGTTATTCAAAACAAGATTTGATCAATTATTTCTTTTTTGCGTTTCAAACATTATAACCTGAATATTAACCATTTAAATTAAATCCTTCAGGTACGATAATTCGGTCCTTAAATTAAGGCCACTATATTACTTGTTTTGACCACGTGCACTTGCGTTTGTTGGGAAGCAACAGACGGGTTGGGTAGGACTAACCTATTTTTTTGTTAGCCAAAAAACAAATAGCTAGGGGTGGACGTTCAGTTCTTCGGTTTAGTATTGTAGAAGTTCAGTTCGAATTTTTTGGTGTTCGATTTTTTAAAAATGAGCACCATACTCCGCATCAAACTAGATTGGTTCGGTTCTGTTTTTTCAACTTCGGTTCGGTTTATTTCGGTGTTTCTAAAACGATTTTTTGGTGCTAAGTAAAAATAAAATAAAATGATTTAATCCGTATTAAAAGTATGTAGTAAATTACTCTAATATTTTAATATTATATACTTTATAGATAATTGAAATTCATATCATCACCATTTACAAATAAAATTAAAAAAATCAACTTACTTAATATAGATGTTAAATTAGAACATTATATAGTGCAGAAGACTTAAGCACACCATCCAAATGATTTTCTTTTATAATGACTAAAGCTCTTTCCAATGGTTAAAGTTGGGTTGGGCTTGAGTTAACATTTAAATATAAAAATTTAGAAGTATTAAATTATTAATATAAAAAACTTTGATTTTTCGGTGCACCACGGTTTCGAGACCCTTATACCGTGAATCAAACCACAGAACCAAAGTTTTCAAAAAAAAAAATATTGAAATAGAATCGAAGAACTGAAAAACCACACCGAAAAATCAAATTAGTTTGGTTTGGTTCGATTTTTTGATTTTTTAAATTTTTTACCCACCCCTACAGATAGCCCAATCCATCAGTACGTGATTGCAGGGGCCTTATCGGGTCAGCCCACATTTTTTAAAATATATTTTTAATAAAATTTTAAATTAAATTATAATTTAGAAATATTAAAACAAACAACAACATGACAATATTACATGATATTAATGTTACTATTACATATTATAAAAACATAAGTATTTAAAATTTTTAAATGAACTTTGAGTTTAAACGCTTATTATTTTTAATACTTTATTTTATTTTTATATTTACTCATTTTAACTCGATCCTAGGTCGATCCAACCTGTATTGTAAAAGTTTCACATAATAGGAAGCTTACTCAAATAGGGGCTAAAAAGCATATTTTTTAAATGAGCTTCCAAAATCTTAATTTAGCCTTACTAAATCATGAATAAGTCTGGTCGATTGTGAGCCTAACTCATATTGACAGTTTTAGTTATTGTACATACCTTAGTCCTTCCTTGTAGAAACTTTTATTACAGATTTATAAAGGTCTGAAGATTTATTTTTCATACGTATGTATCGTAATGGATAGCATTATTTGTTTTTTTGTTATACAAATAGTAAAACTAATCTCTAATTAATTAATTAAAATACGTAGGAAAAAAAACAGATCAAACACTTTAAGAATACTTTTAACAATTTTAGTCGGCAAGCTAATAATGCTTGCTAAAAGAATTCAATAACTTAATCATATTTGCTTTTAATTTTAGTCCATCAATATTCAACGCATCATAAATATATTATAAATTTATAATATAAAATTTATGTTGATAATAATCCACATCATACAAGTATTAATAGAATTAGTATACGTATTCGTGCATTGCGCAAATGATTAAAGTATCTTTGAATGTTTGTTTTAAGTTTTTTAACTTATACAATAATTTATAATTTTTATATTAATATTAAAAAACGCAGGATAAATTGACACAACGTATCTTTGTAAAATTATATGTATTTGTAACTTATAATAACATGTGATCTCAAATATTTATCTATAAAATAAATATAAAGATACGTGATTTACTAGTGTGATGTCTTGCTTATGAATTATAATTTGTTTATTTGTTATATTGTATATGAGTTGGGGTGGTTTTAATAGTTTTCAAAAACTGAGCCTCTCATGTTCATGGAAAAAAGAATACAACTTAAGAAATTCAAATTATATTGCATAACCAAATATATATATATTTGCAAATGTGGAAATTTTATTCATTAAACAAACTTAATTAGGAGTCATTACGTAGATAGACTAGCCTAGGTAATTGAATCAGTGAGCAACAAAGGACTTTATACCTTTGCCTCTTAATTGAATCAATTAAACAATAATCATCTGAACTCAATCAAAAAATAAAAAAATCAAATTGAATCCACAAAGAGAATAACTGGATGCTTGATCAATCTAAAAGAAATTAATAGAAATAATATCAACGATCCACCCTAATCACTTAACTACCATTACCAACTATGATATGTACTAGTGCCAAGCTTCACTTACCATAATAGTTGAAAGGCATTTGGGATTTGGGGACCATATGAAGGTGACTTGAAGAGTTTTCATTTTCAAAATAAATATATATAGATAAAGAGATAGAAACTTTTAGGAAAAAGAATAATTGTATTTGTTCTTATTTTCTTTCTATCATAGCAGGAGTAATTTTACATGATTAGCTTTACACGATAGCTATGAAGAACAAGGTAATCTTTTTCTTTGTCCCTCTTCTCTTCGTATCCTTCGTCTTCCCCCCCCCCCCCCCCCCCCTC
>JAPFFP010047779.1:0-10182 GCA_026153255.1 Solanum medicagineum
GCTCTCATTTCGCCCAATTCGGCTCCTATGATCAATTACTTTATATAATTTATAACCAACCCTTTTTCTTGCGATTTGCATGTTATTTATAACCTCCTCGTCACCCCCCATGACCTTCACTAATCCAATAGAAATTAGAATAGGACATACCTTTCCAATTAGTTCACAACTTCACTTCTTCGCCTACAGATTTCCAAACGTTTTTCTACCAAACCAAAGCTACTACAATACTTAGGAACCTCAATATAACACCCTAGAAGCGACAATTTATCGAGAAGACGAAAAAACATGAATTATTTGTGATTTGCTACAGTAACCCGAGACCAAAGTTACTGTAGCAATATTTGTTCTTCAATTTTCTTTTCTCAATTCGCCTCTCTTCCGTTCAAATTTCGCTCAACCATGATTATACGCGTATTGTAGACTTTCTTAGGTACATTTCTATGTATATATGTATATAAGTCACCCCACAATTTAATCTATCTCCCAAATTCCCCGATACTCCAATTCACCACCACAATCAACTTATTAACTAAAATACTTAAGAATTTTTAACATCAAGAGTAAGAACACTTACTTGATTGTTGATCTTCTTCCCCTCTTGCTCTTCTTCTCCTCTTCAACGGTTTTTTTTAAGTGCTCAAGAACATGAATGTTCTTGA
This sequence comes from Solanum medicagineum, assembly GCA_026153255.1. Lineage (NCBI taxonomy): Eukaryota > Viridiplantae > Streptophyta > Magnoliopsida > Solanales > Solanaceae > Solanum > Solanum medicagineum. The sequence goes on from JAPFFP010047779.1 coordinate 663, forward strand.
ACAAGAACATCTACAAAATCCAACTTTACAGAATTGCCCTTAAAGGCTCCAACTTAAACTATTGATCAATTAGGTCCCAAACTTTTCTATTTTGGTCCAATCGAGGACTTCCGACTCCAACTTAATTATACACGCCAAATTCACTTGATACTCTAATCATGTATCGGAAATATACTTAAGTTCAAACTACACAACATCCACCACAAAATTTTCCAACTTGATAATTATTCTTAATTTAACGAACTACGGGGGCTAACAATGTCGTAGAAGGAAATGTTATTCGGAACAACGAAACGAGTCAAACGACGAAATCTCGAAAAAAATGAGTGGATGATTGTGGAGACATTATTTATATATATATATATATATATAGTGCCCCATTTGCTCCACTGATTTGCAAATGGTCCATTAAGTCTCCACTTCTATTTTAATATTATGCTTAATGCTTCCTGCACTTACTAGCATAATGCTTTATTATTGGTGCAGATGAGGCCGTTCTTTGCCTCTATATAATGTGAGTTTTCTGCTCAATTTTAAACATAGACGAGAAGGCAGAAAACTAATGAGAAACTAGATGAGAGAACAAGAGAAAAACTGTGAGAAAGAAAAATAGTTTTGTAAAATATTTTTATTTTACCGCAGTTGGCTTGAATATCCTTAAATGGAGCGAGATATCTGCATCTCAACCTGAAAATTTTTATCCTTCATATTTATTTTTCAAGTGGACTTTATCGGCTATTTTACTCTAGTAAGTTGCTCCTACTTTCTATATCTTTTACGATAAGATATTCAATATAAATGAGCTTATGCTTACATACTTTTAAGTAATTTATCATGAAAATATTATTTACGATGCGTTACAAATTAATTTTGAACATGTAAAGTTAAATTGAAAGATCTCACATGTCAATTTATTTATTTGAGTTGAGGATTAAAAGAAGTTATTGATGGAGGAGTTTTATTGTATTTATTCTCTTGCTACTATATGAGAACTTTATTATTTGCATAAATACTATGTCTTGATATTTATGTTTTAAACACGAGCATGACATTTTATATAAAATGAGTTTAATGAATTTGAGGTTAATATGATGAATCGAGAATACTTGAGTCATTAAGCATGAAAGCATGTTAAACTTGAGCAATTATAAACTTATTTACATAATATGATGAGTAAAGTTGAAAGAGTCTAAATGACCGTTTGATTTGAGTCGAGTATGATAGGTTACATAATTGTTTAGTTGACTAGAGTTGAGTACTTGTATTTGACTAAATGAGTTGATAAACATTTGAGATGAGTTGAGGTAATTCTGTCAAGGTTGAGTTTTGAGTGTTAAGTTGAGTATTTAGGATGAAGTTAAATGAGGAGTTGAACATGCTTTAGTCTTGGGAGGAGTATCGAGTATTGAGGGGGGAGCGAGTATACTTTTCCGTTAACCCACATAACTATGTTGCCAGCATAAGAAAGTGATAAAACATTATTCTGGTGACTCTTGTCCCATAATTGGACATTTACCATGGATCCAAAAGAGAGTTGATCGTCCTATGTCGTGGCACGTATAGGATAGGTGTGGCAACGATGTCGATTCGTTGTGCATCACCTAACTTAAGGTGGTAGGAGGTATGTCGGTTAAGCAATACTCCTAAGAAACTTCAATTGGGCATGAGATTTACAAACTTGAGTTTACTTTCATCATATATATTTTTATTATGTTTAAATGCGTGAAATGTTTTAAACTGTCATATACTGAGCTGAGTATGAGTTGAGGAGTCAAGGTGAGTGTTTTTGAGCTTATCATTAATAATATTATATTTTTTGTTTATGCTGTTGGACTTACCGTACATTCCAAGTACTGACAGCTTTAGCGCTGCATCGTTTCATGTTGCAGATACTTGAGATAGAGGACTTCAACCTATGCATCATTGAGGTCCAAATCAGTGCCCTGCAGAGTTGGTGAGCTCTCCTTACATTCCGGAGAAGCCCTTTTATTATTTCTATTATTATGTACTTAGTTTGGGTGTCTATGGCCTGTCATGGCACCGTCTAGATTGTCGAGTAGAGGTTTCGTAGACTGAGTGTGAGAATTTTATTAAGTGTTGTATAAACATATTTATCCTTTAATGAGTGAGCCTTGATTTGATATTATTTTATTTATTTGAGAATTTCCGCTGTTGAATGATGTGATGATGAGGCCAAGTGGTTCGCTTGGGAGCTACTAATAGCCTCTGAGTGCCGGCCACGCCAAGGATACCCTACCAGGGCGTGACAAACTTGGTATCAGAGCGCAGAGTTCAAGAGTCCTAGGGATTCTATGAAGTCGTGTCTAGTAGAGTCTTGTTTATGTGTGTGTTGTGCACCACACTTCATAAACAGGAAACTATAGGACATTAGGAACTGTTACCCTTTCTTGTGATCTGAGTTCATGAGATAGAGTTGAAAACTCTAGAAATTTCTTTTCTGGCTCGTGCATTATGTGATTGTAGATCATGCCTCCAAGACGTGCAGTAACCCGAGAAATTCCTCAACTAGCACTGTCGAGAACCCTACTTCAGAGGTGCCTTCTCAAATGGAAACGAGGGGCTGAGGCCGACTGCCCAGGACCACTGGTGTTCTTGTGACACCTACTACTCCACCTGCTCTTACTTTAAAGGCCGAATTTCGAGGATCCATAGCTATGCTTACCTATTTAGTAGCTATTCATAATGGGAATAAGGGTTCACCAACCCCTAGCTTTACATCTCAAGAGCCCACAACTGCTTCTAGGCTAAGGGATTTTCTGAGGATGAACCCACATATCTACATTGGGTCAAAAGTTGAAGAGGACCCTTAGAACTTCATTGATGAGATGTTGAAGGTGTTTAAGACCTTGCGTGCAACTAAAACTGAGGGAGTTGAGCTAGCTGCTTACCAACTCAAGAATGTGGCCAATATTTGGTACAATAAGTGGGAAGAGAGTCGAGGTGAGAATGCTGAGTCTGCTGCTTGGGATGAGTTTGAAAGTGCCTTTCTCGATCACTTTTTTCCCTCAGGATTTGAGAGAGGCAAAGGTTGAGGAGTTTGTAAACTTTAAACAAGAGGGGTTGATGGTGAAGGAGTACAACCTGAAATTCGTCTAACTGTCCAGGCACGCTGCAAAGATGGTCCCGAATATGAGAGCAAGAATGAAGAAGTACGTATTTGGATTAGGTAAACATGTGAAGAGAGACTGCAAGGTGGCATTGCTAATTCCAGATATGGATATTTCTAGATTAATGGTTCATGCTTATTAAACTGAGGAGGATAAAAAGAAGAATAGGCCAGTTCAACAAGGCCTGAGCCCAGCCAGAACAAGCAGGGCAAAGGAGATAAGTCCTACTTCCAAAAGAGGACCTCAGGATATGCACCATCTTCAGCTAATACGCCAACTTCGAGCCATAAGTCCCGAGGCCAGCCAAACTTTTGGGCATAGTGTTCACAAGCCAGCATAACTCTTGGCTCAAAAGGGAAGTAACCTTGCTGGAAATGTGGGAAGATACATCTGGGAGAATGTAGAGATGGAGGGAATGGTAGCTATAGGTGTGACCAGCCGGGTCATTTTCAGAAGGAATGTCCCATGTGGGGCAATAAGGCCCAAACCTCTACAACAGCACCATCGACGAGGGTTAACCAACGGGGGCTGCACCAAGGATAGGAGGCAGGACAAACTATCTGTATGTAGTGGGGAATCTACAGGACCAAGAGGCTGCACAAGATGTTGTAATGGATATGATTTGAGTCTTTACTCTTGATTATTATGTTTTGATGGATCCTGGTGCCACATTGTCATTTGTATCTCCTTATGTGGCGAGTAGATTTGAGATTCACTCTGAGTGTTTGCTTGAATCATTTTCTATTTCTACTCCTGTTGGTGAGTTTATTTGAGCTGAGTGTATCTATAGAAACTGTGTAGTATCTATTCATCATAGGCATACTTCTGTCGATTTGGTTGAGTTGGAGATGGTCGATTTTGATATAATCCTTGGTATGCATTGGCTTCATGCTTGCTATGCCTCTATTGATTGTCGAACTCCAATGGTCAAATTCCAGTTTCCAAATGAGCCTATCATCGAGTGGAAAAGAGACTTGGTTTTGCCGAAGGGTAAATTTATTTCTTAGCTCAAGGCCCGAAAATTGGTTTCTAAGGGATGTATCTATCACCTCATATGAGTCAAGACGGATATTGTTGAGCCCCCTTCTCTTGAGTCTGTCCCAATTGCAAATAAGTCTCCTGACATTTTTCCTGAGGATTTTCTTGGAATCCTACCTGATAGAGAAATCGACTTCGGGATTGATGTTTTTCCTGACACCAAGCCGATTTCCATTCCGCCATATAGGATGGCCTTGTGAAGTTGAAAGAGTCGAAGGAACAATTGAGAGACCTATTAGAAAAAGGATTCATAAGGCCAAGTGTCTCTCCATGGGGCGCTCCGGTCTTGTTTGTGCGAAAAAAAGATGGTTCTTTGAGGATGCGTATTGACTATCATCAACTAAATAAAGTGACAGTCAAGAATAAGTATCCCCTTTCGAGAATCAGTGACTTGTTTGACCAACTTTAGTGTGCCACTATTTTGTCTAAGATAGACCTCAGGTCAGGCTATCACCAGTTGAAAGTGAGAGAATGTGACATCCCGAAGATGGCTTTTCGAACCCGATATGGTCATTTTGAGTTTTTGGTGATGTCATTTGGGTTGACAAATGCACCTGTAGCCTTTGTGGACCTAATGAATAGGGTATTCAAACAATATCTGGACACGTTCGTGATTGTGTTCATTGACGACATTTTGGTCTATTCTAGAAATAAGGAGGAGTATGCCAAACACCTAAAAATCACTTTGCAGATGCTCTGAGATCATAAGTTGTATGCAAAGTTTTCTAAGTGTGAATTTTGGCTCAAGTCCATGGGCTTCTTAGGTCATGTGGTTTCTGGAGATGGAATTCAAGCAGATACTCAAAAGATTGACGCGGTTAAGAATAGGCCAAGACCAACCTCACCGACTGAGAAAAGAAGTTTTCTGGGGTTGGCCGGTTACTATCGAAGGTTTGTTGAAGGATTTTTTTCCATAGCTGCGCCATTAACTAGAATAACTCAAAAGAAGGTCAAGTTTCAATGGTCTGACGAGTGTGAGAAAAGTTTCCAGGAGACGAGGTTGACTACTGCACCAGTGTTAACCTTGCCTGATGGGACTGATGGGTTTGTTATCTACTGCGATGCCTCGAGAATGGGATTGGGATGTCTGTTGATGCTAAAAAGGAAGGTTGTTGCCTATATATGCTTCTAGACAGCTCAAAGTGTATGAGAAAAACTACCTCGCTCATGACTTAGAGTTGGCAGTAGTGGTGTTCGCTCTTAAGATATGGCGCCACTATCTGTATGGAGCACATGTTGATGTATTCACGGATCACAAAATCCTACAATATATCTTCACCCAGAAGGAGCTTAACTTGAGGCAAACAAGATGGCTTGAGGTTCTCAAAGACTATGACATGAGCATTCTCTACCATCTAGGTAAGGCTAATGTAGTTGCCGACGCTCTTAGCAAGTTGTCTATGGGAAGTACTGCCCATGTGAAAGAAGAAAAGAAAGCGTTAGTTAAGGAAGTGCATAGATTGGCTAGATTAGGTGTACAACTTGAAGAGAATAATGAGGGAGGGTTTATTGTTCAGAATGGGTCTGCATCATACTTAGTGTCAGAGGTGAAAGAAAAATGAGACCGAGATCCTATTCTATTACAGTTAAAAGAGGATTTACATAAGCATAAGGTTATGGCATTCGCCAAAGGGGGAGATGGGGTATTGAGGTATCAAGGCAGATTGTGTGTTCCTGATGTCGTCAGTATTTGAGAGAGAATCTTGTTTGAAGCACATAGCTCCAGGTATTCTATTCATCCTATCTCCACCAAGATGTATCACGATTTTGAGAGAATTCTATTAGTGGAATGGAATGAAAAGGGATATTGCAGAATTTGTTGCGAAGTGTCCCAATTGTCAGCAAGTCAAGGTTGAGCATCAAAGACCAAGTGGGTTGGCTCAAAACATTGAAATTCCATAATGGAAGTGGGAAATGATCAACATGGACTTTGTTACAGGATTACCAAGTTCATGTAGATAGCATGATTTGATTTGGGTGATAGTTGATCGGATGACAAAATCTGCACACTTCTTGGCAGTTAAAATGACTGACACCGCGGAGGATTATGCTCGAATATACATAAAGGAGATTATTAGATAGCATGGAGTCCCTTTGTCTATTTTCTCAAATAGAGGAGCACAGTTCACCTCTCAATTTTGGAGATCTTTTCAGAGAGGATTGAGTACTAAGGTGAATCTAAGTACAACTTTACACCCTCAAACAGATAGCCAAGAAGTGCGTACTATTCAAAAGTTTGGAGGATGGACAAGAAGAATGTACTATTCAGATGTTAGAGGATATGTTGAGAGCATGGACTATTGACTTTAGAGGTAATTGGGATGACCATTTGCCTTTAATAGAGTTTTCTTACAACAATAGCTTTCATTCAAGCATTCAGATGGCCCCGTACGAGGCACTTTATTGGAGAAGGTTTAGATCACCGATTGGACAGTTTGAGGTAGGTGAAGCTGAATTGATTGGACGAGACTTGGTCCACCAAGCTGTGGAAAAGGTGAAGACTATTCATGAGAGGTTGAGGACTAAACAGAGTCGATATAAATCATATACAAATGTCCAAATAATAGACTTAGAGTTTGAGATCAATGATTGGGTATATTTGAAAGTGTCGCCCATGAAGGGAGTGATGAGATTCGGGAAGAAAGGAAAGTTGTGTCCGAGATACATTGGCCCTTACCGAGTCTTAAAAAAAGTGGGCAAAGTTTCATACGAGTTGGAGCTACCCTCAGAAATAGCAGCTATCCACCCGATTTTCCACATTTCTATGCTTAAGAAATGTTTGGGAGATCCGCGATTGGTAGTGTCTGTTGAGAGTATTGGGGTGAAAGATAGTCTGATTTATGAGGAAATTCCTATCCAAATCCTTGATCGTTAGGTTCGAAAATTGAGAAATAAAGAGCACTTGTTAAGGTATTATGGAAGAATCAATTCATAGAAGAAGCTACTTGGAAGGCGGAGGAGGACATGAAGGCCAGATACCCCTGTTTATTCCAGCATACAGATGACGAGAGGATTGATGGTAACAATTCCTTCTAAATTCCTATTCATTGATATTTTTCCTAAATATGACAGAGTTCTAGAGTTCGAGTGAGGATCGATGTGACTTGTTGACGTGATGTGATTATTATATTTGCTGCATTTCTTATTTGATTGATTTCATGAGTAAGTCGAGGGATGATTGATTGTTATAGACCATAAGAGATTCGTTCCTTAACCTACATTCTCTTCATTCGAGGACGAATGATCCCAAGGGGGAGATAATGTAACGACCCCAATGTTTCGTCTACTTAAGATGGAATAGTGTAAGGAGGATTTCTAAAAAAGGGAAGTATGTAAATTAATTATTTCATAGAGTTCGGATCAAAATTTGAAGTTGTCATAGAAGGAAATATTGTTTGGAACAACGAAACGAGTCAAACGACGAAATCTAAAAAAAATGAGTGGAATATTATGGGGGCATTTTTTTAATATATATATATATATATATAGAGCGCCCCATTTGCTCCACTGATTTGCAAATGGTCCGTTAAGTTTCCACTTTTATTTTAATATTATGCTTAACGCTTCCTGCACTTACTAGCATAATGCTTCATTATTGGTGCAGATGAGGCCATTCTTTGCCTCTATATAATCTGAGCTTTCTGCTCAATTTTAAACATAGACGAGAAGGCAGAAAACTAGTGAGAAACTAGATGAGAGAACAAGAGAAAAACCGTGAGAAAGAATAATAGTTTTGTAAAATATTTTTATTCTATCGTAGTGGGCTTAAATCTCATTAAATAGAGCGAAATATTTTAGTCTCAGCCTGAAGAATTTTATCCTTCATATTTATTTTTCAATTGGACTTTATCGGTTATTTTACTCTAGTAAGTTGCTCCTACTTTTTGTATCTTTTACGATAAGATTTTCTATATAAATGAGCTTATTCTTACGTACTTTAAGTACTCTATCATGAAAATATTATTAGATGTGTTACAAATTAATTTTGAGCATATAAAGTTAAACTGAAAGATCCCACATGCATGTCATTTTATTTATTTGAGTTGAGGATTAACAGAAGTTATTGATGGAGGAGTTTTATAGTACTTATTCTCTTGCTACTATATGAGAACTTTATTACTTGCATGAATACTATCTCTTGAGATTTATGTTTTAAACACGAGCATAACATTTTATATAAAATGAGTTTAATGAATTTGAGGTTAATATGATGAATTGAGAATACTTGAGTCATTAAGCCTGAAAGCATGTTAAACTTGAGCAAATTATAAACTTATTTACATAACATGATGAGTAAAGTTGAAAGAGTCTAAATGACCATTTGAATTGAGTTGAGCATGATAGGTTTCATAATTGTTGAGTTGACTAGATTTGAGTACTTGTATTTGAGTGACACTATTAAAAACTGCCTGAAAAACAATGACCAAATGCGACGGACTGCGTCACTTTTTTGGTCAAAATCGACGGAAAATCGACACAGACCATTCCGTCGCTTTTTTGCTCGACGTTTTTCCAAAAGCGACGGACTGCGTCGCTATGAAAGCGACGGACTGCATCGCTATGAAATCGACGGACTGCGTCGCTATGAAAGCAATGGATTGCGTCGCTTTACCTATTTCATTGCTTTTTTAATCAATTTTTTTAAAAAGAAGAGCGACGAACATTGGGTCCCTGTCCATCGCATCTTTAAATAATTATTTAAAAATAATTAATGAGCGACGAACATTAGGTCCCTGTCCTCACATCTTTAAATAATAATTTTAAAAAATTAAAGAAGCGACGGGGATGGGGTCCCTGTCCGTTGCTTTATTTCAACAAAAAAGAAAAAAAAGTGATGAACATATAGGCCCTGTTCATCGCAATTCTGGAAAATTTTAAAAAAATTTGTAGAAAAGCAGTGGACTTAGGGACGCAGTCCATTGCTTTTCTGCAAATTATTTTTTAAAAGATTCCAGAAATGCAACGGAAAAGGGGACGCAATCCGTCACTTTTTCTGCATTATTTTTTACAGCAGTTTTTACTGCCCACAAATTATAAAACATTTTAATTTCAATACAAATAACCTATCCACAACAATAACAAAATACATAACACCAATCAATACTAAACATTAAAAACGAATAAAGTCCAATAATTATAATGTTTTTGTAAGATCCAACCCCACATGTGCATATATTGTCCGCTCTGGCCCCACAGGGCCGCACGATTTTGTTCCTCCCAGGCAAGCATGGGAAAACGTGTATGCACATGTAAGGTTCCAAACTCAACATATAGCCTAGAAACTCCCCCTCTTTTTTCGATGTGGGATTTGCCTAAGTGAGCTACAGGCGTTACGTATCGCCGTCCCTGCACTC
>JAPFFP010047780.1:0-10182 GCA_026153255.1 Solanum medicagineum
AAGACAAGAAGAAATTGCTCTAATAAAAGGAAAAAGGGAGGGGGGTGGGGTAAAATGAAAAGTTTTTCAATGATTAAACCTCTAGTCTCTATGAAGTCCAAACAATAATGAAGAGATACCAAAAGAATCAAGCGTCAAATGTGTATCAATTGTTAAAAGCACAAGATTGTTGTGACGCTCAAGAAGGGATTAAGTCAGTATTATCCCAAATAAATGTCCTATCCAACCCTTAAGCCTGTATTACAAGCCAATAACAAGTCCTACATGATCTCATTTCAGACATTCTCACATTAGTGGAGATTTACATGAAGTCCAAGCATATGGCATCACAATTGCATGCATTGAATATCCTTCTGACTGTGAGAGTATTTAGCACAATGTTCTTAAATCAAATATTTTATGCATGTGTGGGATAAGACTTTCTTTCTTATCAGGGCACTTGACGCAAGAGGATTGGTACTATTCAAATTTTTGTTTGAAGTAAGATGAGCAAATCTTGTCAATACTTAAGCATGTTTGAGGTTCCACTTGAATCTGTAGGAATTACTTCAAATCCAATTTCAGTTGAAAAAAAAGGGGAAGAAGAAATGAAATAAATTTAATGCATTTCTAACTGTTGGTATCAATTGTGGACAAGATTTGACCATTTCTTCACATTCTTTATTTTAAAAAAAGGGGCAAGTGTCATTTTTTCTAAAAAAATACCTTTCAAAGAGATTTTAGATTTTTGTTCCTTCCATTTTTGATATCCTATAATTGTGAGATGTTTATCTTACTTCATTGAATCATTCTTAAAGAATTTGTTTTTATGTATTCCTGATGATCATTATCATTCTGATCAAGATTTGACTATTTTCTTTACATTTTTAATTTTTGAAGGAAAAAAAGAAGAAACTAAAAAAATGAGAAAAAGAAAAAAGAAAAGGAAGGGGAAAAGGGAGCATCGTTTGGGTTCGGTCATGTTTCTACTGGGATTTTCATCCCTCGTTATAAGATCACTAGGATAGAATCTCAGAAAAATGGCAAAATACATAAAAAGGATGTCATCCTCAGCAAGTGAAGATTGTAAATTGTGCCAGTAGATGCAACTGGGACAAAACTTTTGAGAGAAAGTCTAAAAATTTCTACAATAATGTGGGACTCCTCCATCAATTATCCGAGATCTGCCAAAATCTAATTGTGACAGAATTTTTGAGGAAGACCTCAAAAGTTCTGTCAAGTACTATCATAAACTCGATGGTCAGCTTCAAATGGTTTCAACCATGGCCAGAAGTTCAAAATTGACTTCAAAATTTCCAGCATCGCTGAAAGAATATTATCATCCTATTAATGAAAGGACATTATTTTCATTTTGCATTGCTACAGGCAGTAGACCTTATTCATATTTTATCCATTCATTTTTTATTATCATTGCATTCATTTTTAAATCGCACTATCAGAGGTGGTATTGTCATTTGCATTCATTTTACATTGCACTATCGCAGGTGGTAGTGTCATCTGCATTCATTTTTACATCGCACTATTGGAGGTGGTAATGTCATTTGTATTCATTTTATATTGCACTATCAGAGGTGGTAGTGTATTTTGCATTCATTTTACATCACACTATCGGAGGTGGTAGTGTCATTTGCATTCATTTTAACATTGTAATATCAAAGGTATAGTGTCATTGCATTCATTTTACATCATACCATCGGAGGTGGTAGTGTCAGTTGCATTCATCTTACATCGCACTATCGGAGGTGGTAGTGTCATTTGCATTCATTTTACATCACACTATATATTGCACTATCGGAGGTGGTAGTGTCATTTGCATTCATCTTACATCGCACTATCAGAGGTGGTAGTGTCATTTGCATTCGTTTTACATCTTACTATCAGAGGTGGTAGTGTCATTTGCATTCATTTTTACATCACACTATCGGAGGTGGTAGTATCATTTGCATTCATTTTTACATCATTCGATCGGAGGTGGTAGTGTCATTTGCATTCATTTTACATTGCAATATCGGAGATGGTAATGTCATTCGTGTTCATTTTTACATCGCACTATCGGAGGTGGTAGTGCCATTTGCATTCACTTTTATATAGTACTATTGGAGGTGGTAGTGTCATTTGCATTCATTTTACATTGCACTATTGGAGGTGGTAGTGTCATTTGCATTCATTTTACATTGCACTATCGGAGGTGATAGTGTCATTTGCATTCATTTTTACATTGCACTATCAGAGGTGGTAGCGTCATTTGCATTCATTTTAGATCACCCTATTGGAGGTGGTAGTGTCATTTGCATTCAACTTACATCGCACTATCGAAGGTAGTAGTGTCATTTGGATTCATCTTACATTGCACTATCGGAGGTGGTAGTGTCATTTGCATTCATTTTTGCATTGCACTATCGAAGGTGGTAGTGTCATTTGCATTCATTTCACATTGCATTATCGGAGGTGGTAGTGTCATTTTCATTCATCTTAAATCGCACTATTGGAGGTGGTAGTATCATTTGTATTAATTTTACCTCACACTGTTGGAGGTACTAGTGTCATTTGCATTCATTTTAAGTTGAGAGTGTTGATGTGCTGCCAAAATATAGCACATTTGATGCCTAAAGTAAGGGATTCTGTGAACTCTTAATGGGACATTTTATGATTTTTATGTGTTTTTATGTTGTTATTGCAGGAAAGATAGGTTGGCATGATTTTGGGAGAAAATTACAAATTTTGCTGAAGTGCAGGATATATGAGCTTTCCTACGAGTCATAGCTCAAGTTATGAGTCGTAGGGTGATCTCGGAGCAAGAAACAGTGAGCAAAAATCAGAAATCTGTTAAGTGGAGGTCAGCCCTACAGGTGAGTTTGTAGCAAGAAACAAAGAGCTAAATGTTTCGACCAAGAACTGAAGGCCTAGATTATGAGAGGAGCATACGATTCATAGTCCAAGCAATGATGCGTACCAGTAGGTCATATCAGTTAAGTACAAAATGCAAAATGACTGATACGAAACTTCGATTACGACTCGTAGGTACCTGCGTGATGTACCTGCTACCAGCTGTCTTTTCTATTTACCTTTTAGGGTTAAATTGTAAATACTATAAATACTTTATGAGTTTTTCTTAGAGAGAGCTGATACATTGAATATTGTAGGGAACACTTTGAATATTCTCCCTTGAATATTATTCGAGTTTTTCTAGGTTTTACAGTAGATTCTCCTTTTTAATTTAAAGGCCAACTTTTGGGGATTGCAAAACACACATTGTACTCATTCTCCATTAATCCAAGCTTGTGGTTTGCAACTTGTGGTGTTCTTGTTCTTCATTATTTATGGTAAACTCTCAGCTATGTCTTCTATTTGCATTGTTGTTGATTTTGCTTTAGCCATGAGTAGCTAAGCACCCACAACTTGGGGTTGTGGGAACTAGGAGTGTTGACTTGAAATAACCTAGACTTAACCATGAGTAGTTGACTTGAAATAACCTAGACTTTGCAACATTTGTTCGATTGGGGTTTTGCATGTATTGTTTATTTCCCTTCATCTTGATTATTCAAACCTCGCCTACTATCATGATCCCGACCAAGGTTGTGACAAATAGGAAAAGGGAAGTAAATGACAAGATTTGATTGATCTGTTCTCATCTAATCAATCAAACCTAGCCAAGGGGAGGTTGACTGGCACAATGGGTAATGGTTAGTTGGCAGACCATGCTTGCTGACCACGCGCCATGGTGAAATTCGATGTTTATCTTCAAAAGAGGGCTGGAAGAACCTAAGTTACCATCTTTGATGCGAATTCTCAGTTAAAGTTGTGTTGTCTAGGGTAATTGAGTTAACAAATCATGGGGAGCACAATTCTCAAGTTGTCCTTAAATTTGAGTGTCTTCTCACATAGTTAGTTTAGTTTTTATTTTTGTTCTTCAATTACAAAGAACCCCCCACCTCCCCGCCATATAGAGATTTTAGTAATCAATGCTTGAAATGATTGGTAATGGATCTCTATAGTCAAGCCCCGTATTCCCTGTGAATTTGATCCTAACCTCTGGTTAGGCTAAGTACTGACATTGACAGCTTTCTTATTGGAGCGTGAACATCATCAGGATCCATGGATTCCTTGAATTCCTTGAAACGAACTTGAAGTGGTTTTAGAGCTTGAAATGAATTCTTGAATCCCAAAGTTGAGTTTGAATTTCCTAGATTTGAATGTTAGAATTGATAGTCTTAGAGAGGTTTTAGAGAGGGCTTTTGCGAGTTATAGAGTTGAAAAATTGCTAAGTATGGGTGATTTCACGTTTAAGTGGGCATCGGTCTATGACCCTAATGCCCCTAGCCTAAACAGATAAACCAAGGAAAATAATACACTGGTCCACAGCCCTGGCTCGTCGTGGACCAGACGTGGACATGGAATTAAATAGTGGCACACCCCGGCGCGTCACGCCGTGGGCTCGGACAGCCACTAGAAATCGAAACTGAGCTAACTTTTTCATTCTATGCATAACAACCCAAATAGAGTCAAAGCGTTTCCTAGTCTTAGGCAACCTAACCACAAAATCCATGTTGATCTCTTCCCACTTCCAAGTAGGAATTTCTATGTCTTGGGCTAGGCCATCCGGCCTTTGATGTTTGGCTTTCACTTGTTGGCAATTGTGACATTCAGATATGAACTTGGCAATATCCTCTTCATACCACCCCACCAATACACCTCCCTCAAGTCTCTATACATCTTTGTAGAACCGGGGCAAATATAATAGGATGAATTATGACCCTCCTTCAAAACCAACTCTGTTAAGTCATCAGTATTAGGCACACACAACTTACCGTGGTACCTAAGGGCACTATCTCCCTCTTAGGAGAAAACCTCCACCTTACCATCCTCCACCAAGGTCTTCAACTCTTGCAAGGCGGGGTCAAGATCTTGTTTTGACTTTAATTCATCAATCAAAGTAGATTTAGAACCATTAACAACAACTACACTACCATTTTCAACTTCATCCAACCTAATGTCCAATCTACCCAACCGATGAACTTCTCTAACCATCTCTTTTCCACCATCATCAATATGAGTTAGACTACCCATGGAAACTCTACTTAGATCATCGGACGTGACATTAGCTTTGATGGGCTGATAATGCACACTCATATCATTATCTTTAAGGAGCTCTAACCACCTTCTTTGTCTCAAGGTAAGATCTTTTTGTGTGAACACATATCAGAGAATCTAGTGGTCGGTAAACACATCAACATGAACCCCATACAAAAAGTGATGCCAAATTTTCAAAGCAAACACCACAGTCACCAATTCAAGATCATGGGTGGGATAATTCTTTTCATGCACCTTAAGTTGCCTAGAGGCATATGCTATTACCTTGCCATTTTGCATCAAAACACACCCCCAAACCAATTCTTGAGGCATCACAATATACCGCAAACCCTTCCAACCCTTCCAGTACAGCCAAGATAGGAGCGGAGATGAGTTTATCCTTCAAGGTTTGATAACTCTTTTCACATTCATCGGTCCACACGAATTTTGCCTTCTTTAGGGTCAACTTTGTCATAGCAGAAGCAATAGAAGAAAATCCATTCACAAACCTCTGGTAGTACCCCACTAAACCTAAGAAACTCCTACTATCCAGCTGAGTCCAGGGTCGAGGCCAATTTTATCACCTCCATCTTCTTAGGATCCACCTTAATGCCATCAGCTGACACTACATGCCCTAGAAAAGCAACCTCTTTTAATCAAAATTCACATCTTTCATATTTAGCAAACAACCTCTCCTCCCTCAAGATTTGCAACACCACCCTCAAGTGATTCACATATTCTTCCTTACTCCCAGGATAAATCAATATATCATCAATAAAGACCACTACAAACCAGTCAAGATAGGGATTGAAGACCGTATTTATGAGATCCATAAACATAGTCGGTACATTAGACAACCCAAAGGACATAATCACAAACTCAAAGTGAGCATACATAGCCCTAAAAGCCATCTTGGGAATATCACACTCCCTCACCTTCACTTGGTGATATTCGGACCGAAGATCAATCCTAGAAAAGTGACTAGCCCCTTGTAGATGATCAAAAAGGTCATCAATCCTTGGTATATGGTATTGTTCTTTATAGTAACCTTATTAAGTTGTCGATAATCAATTCACATTCTAAGGAAACCATCATTTTTTTTCACAAATAACACTGGTGCATCCCAAGGTGACATACTAGGCCTTATCAAACTCTTCTCCAACTAATCCCTCAATTAATCCCTCAACTCCTTCAATTCCACCAAGCCATACGGTAAGAGAGAATGAAAATGGGTTGGGTATCGAGAAGGAGGTCTATACCAATGTCTATTGCCCTTTCGGGAGGAACATTGGAAGCTCATTGGGAAAGACATCAAGAAACTCATTGACCACCGAAACTAACTCAATATGAAGGACATTAGACCCAACATCCCTAACCCTCACAAGATGGTAAAACAAAACATTAGAAATAAACTTTTAGGCTTTAAGACAAGGAATGAATCTACCCTTGACCACCACATCATAACTTTCCCACTCAACAATGAGCTTATTAGGGAATTGGAATTTAACCCTACGGGTTCTACAATCAATGGAAGCATCATATGCATGTAGCCAATCCATCCCAAGAATGATGTCAAAATCCTCCATACAAGAAAATCACAAGGTAAGACTTTATGCAATATGATCATAGGACAATTTCTCTAGACTCTTTTTAGTAATAATTGACTCACCAACAGGGCTTGACACTTCATAAGGTTCACACAACAATTCGGGATTCACATGAAGCTTTTTGGAAACAAAGGAGTTATGAAAGAAAGAGTGGCACCAGGACTATCAATGCATACACATCAAAATCAAAAACCTTTAACATACTTGTAGAGCACTACTCAAAATATAGTGATCCCTAGAGAGGAATGGTTGAGAATATCGACGGTCATCCTCATAATTCTTAGTGACCCATGGACAATGTCACGATCAAAGCCTAGGACCTAGATGTGACCTGCGAATGGAGAACACAAATGAACCCCAAACAAGCCTCACAGCATATCCTTACACATCCTTAGTCGCAGGAGTAATGTAAAATAATGTAAGAAACATAAACCAAGGGGAATTGGGACTAAGGGGGAGAGAGAGAAGAGAGAGACAGAGATTTATACTTAAAAAGCTTGAATATCATAAGTGGGTCAAAGCTCAAGTATAATACATAACATGTCCAACAACACCTCTATTACATAGATAAGAACAGGGGCCATGACAAGCAACCGGGCTCACCCTCAAAGCTAATACATACATAAAAGAAAGATAGTGCTAGAACATAGTATAAGAGAATAGTCATTGTCCCCAGAATGAAGGACTCACCAAAAGCTAACTTGAACAATCCGTCTAGCCACAAGAAGAATCAATAGGATCTCCAATTCCTACATGGTAGCATCATGTAGGCATAGAATATGCATTAGTATGTTTGAATGTACTAAGTATGTAGGATGTAATGCAATAAGAGATAGACATCATAATAAAAACGCATAGAATATGCATTAGTATGTTTGAATGTACTAAGTATGTAGGATGTAATGCAATAAGATCAATGCATAATATAACAATATGTCATGTATGATCAATGCATAAGTAAATCATGCTTAAGTGGCTCATGCTTATATCAGATATCATATGTGTAGAAGAGACTAAGCTAGCTATTCAAGGTATAAACCCCTTGGTGGTTGTGTAGTATAAAACACTCACATGGTTAATGATAATCACACCATATCAACAAGGTGACGAAGTGTAAACCCCTCGCATGGTTGATGGGTACAAACCCCCAACATGGTTACTCGAGCTCTTGTCCCCCTGGATCGGGTATGGTCTAATGCAACACTTTATATAGGATTTATCATATGCTTTAGTGCAACACTTCATATAGGAATAACTGTATACATAATCTCATTTCATCATCATAACATCATTCGTATCATATCTCATGCTTTGGACCTTCATTTCCTCAAGAAACCCTAGCCGGACATTTTATCAAACATTTGGGGGATGAAATAGGGGTAAAAGACTATGCAATTTAGAGATGAAATCATGCAAGAAAATCTATAGTAAAACCTTGAATCAACCCTTGTAACATCCCCCCAAGACATTCACATTGAAACCCCTCATCAAATCCAACATTAGCTCCAAGATTTAGAGCTCAAAACATGCTAAAATAACCATACTTCATGAACTAAATCATTGTACAATATATTTCTCAATATACAAGACCAGATGTAAAATCAACTTTAAATCATGCAATGTTAGTAACAAGGAGGTTTAGGCACCATGGATGAAACGACCGAATGGTTCAACACCACATACCTTGACTTTGGAGAATCCTTGAAGAAGATTGGAGATGGAGACTTGAAGTTTGAATGAGATCTGTGATGAAATCTTTAAGATTGGTCTTGAGTTTTGGGACTTGAATTTTCGGTCAAATATGAGTCTAAGTGTTTGAGAGGATATTGGGGAATGTTAAGGATGATATAAGGGTGAAATAAGGCTAAGTATATGTATTTTCAAGTGTGGGAACCCTTAGACCCAAGACTTATAACTCTTAGACCGAAAATATTAAAACAGGTACCAAAAACAACAGGTGTGCGTCGCGGAGGCGATGCAATAACCCTACTGGAATTTACATTTTCTGCACAAACGAGTTCTACAAAAAGGGCATAAATCCTTCATCCGAACTCGGAATGAGGTGAAACCAAAGGTTTTGGAAAGCTAATTCAAAGGGCTTTAATTTTGTATGTCGTGGGCCACCTAGTTCTTTGTATACTAAGAAATATGCCCCTTCAAAGTTGAATCTCCTAAATTGCATTTTTTGCAATTTTCAAATTTTGATACGGTTGCTCCAAAATTTGGGTTAGACCCATTACCCACTCAATTTGACCCCTGAACAAGAATATGAAGTCGGATTTCCGAAATAACGAATAGATTTTTAGATATATGGACATCAAGATTCCGGGTAATTCCGAGGCACATTTCGGGCACTTCCGAGGCACATTTCGGGCACTTTTTGGGGTCGTTTCAATATCTCCCCCTTGGGAACATTCCTCCCTGAATGTCAAAGAAACGTACAAGAAAAGAATAATCATAAGGAGATCAACCCCAACAAGAATGCAATAATACACTTTAAAACACCAAATTCAAAATCCCAACATAGGTGTAAAATCATCATAAACTTGCCAACTTAAACATGAATGCATATGAATGACAATGCATATGAATGACATAGGGGCTGAAACATGAGACTTGGAATCATAAAAAAGGGCTTGAAGTGTTATCATATTCTTGAATAGAATGAAAGAAATATGGGTATTCCTTTTTCATGCCCACACCGGCTTCCCGAGAGACATAAACGAATACACGACTCATCAAAAGGGGCCTTGAAGAACACTAAATCATTATCAATCAACCTCTCCGCTCATCCATCCAACACCCCCACCGGAACCTTCTCTTAATCCAACTTGTCCTCCATATCAGGCACAATTTAAAAGAATATCATAGCACTAGGGTCACCAGCACATCCCGTCAACCTAGAAGCATGACAAACCGGATAAACCATACGCCTACCATAGGCAATTCCCAAACTTATGCAACCTTACCAACCTCCCTATACGCTCTATAAAGACTCACAATTCTCAACTCAATTGTCAATCTTAAATACACCTAACCCACTTGGAACCATAACCACCATCTCCCCCTTGGGAGACAACCTCCACTCTATCATTCTCTCACCCAAAACTTCCGACTCTAATAAGGTAGAAATCAAGGCCTTGCCTAATCTGGTCCTCTTAACCGAAGATTTGGAACCTTCAAGAACACTATACTACCATGCTCAACTTCACTCCACCTAACTTCCAACCTAACCCACCGATGGACCCCACTAGTCTCCTTCTTGCCAACCATTATCCACATATGCTAAGCTACCCATAGGCACCCTTCTTAGAACACCAACCAAAACACTAGCCTTAACGGGAAAACAATGCACACTCATTTCTTAATCCTTAAAGAATTCTAACCACCTTCTTGCTACCCACAATGCACACTTATCATATTTAGCGACCAATCCCCTCATCATCCAAGACTTGCAACACTACCCCCAAATAATTCACAAGCTCTAAACAAATCAATACCTCAC
>JAPFFP010047781.1:0-10182 GCA_026153255.1 Solanum medicagineum
TATGCATATGTGCTGTTTGTACATTCTGGGAGCTGCTGCAGGTGAGGATAGGGTATAAAAACAGAGGAAACTCTGCCAAAATTTCGGTAGATTTCTTAGCCTTCGAGTTGTGGTTTTGCGATTTAATTTTGGTTTAAGTGCCAGATCGGCACGAGTCATGGCCCCGGGGTTGGGCTGTGACAGATATACTATCCATAAATGTAGATCTTGATGTCAATATAATTCATCATGTGAACAAGTTATTAATGTTCTTCTAAAGCTTAAACCTAGCCTTTAAAATAAGCATATTCACTATCCACAAATGTTATAAATTGGGCTATCAAACAATAGTCCAAGTCTACCAAGAGAAAATCCTCAAAAAGGAAAAATTACTTAAGTGAAGGTCTAATATTTACCAAAATTAAATATATATTTTTGTTTTATTACCAACTATAGCAAAAGATAGCAAACTGAGGGATTGGAGATAATTTAGCGAATTTTAATAGAAATATTGGACAATTCAATCAATTTTCTATATATGGTTAAAAACAATTATGTTGCTATAAGTGGTAAATATTTTCTAGATATTGGAAATCCCAATCAATCAGCCCATTTCAATTTCTAAAAGAATCTAAAGTACCCAAAATGCCCTTGTGAATTTTAAAATCAATTAGGGTTTCACTTCCTTTAAAAAAAAATGAAGACGAAAAAGAAAGAAACTTTTAGCCCCTCTCTTTCTCCTCTTCTATTTGCAGGAAAGCTCCAACTTTGATTCATGGATTGAGGTCGTTCTTCTATTTTTTGGATAAGACTCTCTCAATCACGTGAAGCCTGCTAAAACCATCCAAAAGATGACCTTAATGTTTAAATATTTTTAGATTTCTTTGACCACTTTCAACAAATCTAAGATACAATCCTGCTCAAAATAAAAGGCCTATCTTTTCAAAAATCGTTTTTCAGTCACCTCCTCCATCCAAAAATGTGATAACATCTTTTCAAGTTTCTTTTAGCTTTGTTCACGTCTATAGGAATTAGCCATAACAGAGATTTTTGCATTTTTTAACTCTTCGAGTCAGTCTTTTTTTTGATTGCAAAAAGGGAGTAGATACGAGGCCCTAAGATGGCCCAGTTTGCTTCCACAAAATAGGTCAGTGATACTTTTGTTTTGATTTCACGATCTATGAACGAATGTGCTCTAATACGTTGTTGACTTGCTTATTTTCGTGTTTTCAGCTTGTCGATCGTTGATTCAAATCTCTATCAGATGTTCATTGCCTTTGTTGAAATCATATGCTAAAGTAATTTTTGAACATTGACTATTGTCTTATTTTAGTTTGATAAATGACTAAACACTTATCAATATTTACTGTTGCCAAAAGAATATATGTTCCTCTATTTTGTTATAGTGTTAAGGTTTTAAAGAATATGTAAGCTTTGTTTATGGTTTGCTTTTGAGCTACATTGTTAAGTTTCTTTTTTTTAAAAAAAATGTACCACTTCATTTACGTTTTGCTAAAGCTTGGCGTCCTTATAGCAGATAAGACACAAGCGGCATATTATGAAATTCATATTTCGGCATCCGATTTGTAGTGTTCTGAATATGTCAGTGAGATGCCACATATTTAAGATTGAGAAATCTTTCTTTATATTTCTTGATGTATTAGAATTTTGCATAGAAACTATGTTTAAGGGACTTGCTTGTTATGTGAAATATCAATAACTATTTAGCTACTGAGCAACATGACCAAAGGCGTATTCCTTTTTTCCTTTAGCACTTCTTTTCTAAGATTTTAACTAATTAATCTAAGTTTGGCTGATTACTGTTTTCAATAGATCTTAAAGGATGCCTTACAGCTTCCCTTTAGGATAATTAGAATCTTTGCCTAGAATCATATAAGGTTAAGTATACCATTAGTTAGAGTTAGTTCAACAAAATAGTTATCCTAATTTACCTTAAAAATAATTAGGCAGCGATTCCTTTGAGTTAAATAATTCAGGAATCACAAATATATTGTACACTATTTGACCTCGAGTTAAAATAGCGTATAACATATTTATGACGTCATTCAACAATGAGATACTGTAAAATTCTCCTTCTTAACGTTAAATACAACGGTATATGCATCTTTTATCATGAGTACCTACAAAATAGATAGCTCCTTTAATGCATACACCTCTGCCAGTAGCAAAAATAACAAACAAGGTGCACTTTAAATCTTTCTCCATGATTTACGGTAGCAAAGAGTTAAAACCCAAGGTCTTGCAAGAGAGTTCATCTTTAGTGGAGTACTACTCATCAAAACTTTATTATTCTTTTATTCGGTTCAAAACCAAATGAATAGTAATAGTGGATAAATGTATCATCAATGGAATTTAGGTTCCTGTAGTGGGATTATAAATAGCAGGAGGTGATTCTTTCTACTCCATAAGCAAAACAAACTCTTAACATAATCAAATCGTGAATATTTAACACCATCTAACTCCTCAATACAAAGACTATTGGCTATTTTGTGTTCCACTTTCTTATCTATGGTGTAAACAAATTTCATCCCTTGAACGTGTGGAATATTGTGTTTTAGGATGAGTCATAAAGAGGCTATGATGTATGTCTACAAAACATGGATATGAAACATTAGAACTAGAAAATTTAGAAAAGCACTTTAAATGCATTGAAGAATCAATATGAAGCCTAGAAAATATGTCATAGATAATCACTTTAGGTACTAAAGAATTTCTTGAATCGCTCTTGCTATTTTTATTATCCATTGAGGAGAGTGTTTATTACCTGAAATAGTTCCATGTTAGTTTCTTCGAGCATTGTATACTTGAACAAATCCAATAATTTCTTGGATCACTCTTTCTATTTTTATTATCCATTGAGGAGAGTGTTTATAACCTGAAATAGTTCCATGTTAGTTTCTTCGAGCTTTGAATACTTGAACAAATCCAATACTAAACACATTAATGGACAATAACATATATCATAAAGTTCAAGAATATACCTTTACCATTTTTATCTAGGAGCAGAAACTGCTAGTTATAAATTGGGATAGAAACAATAGAATCTCATGAATGATAAAAAGGATTATATATTCTTCAAGTCTCCAAAGTAGTACCTTATATATATAGATTGGCTCCAACGGCTAGCTAACAACTTGTTAGACTTCGGTTAATTACTAAATACTACATAGGTCTAACAAATGATCATCATATATTATTAAAAGTGGGAAGCATCCAACCTCAAAGTTGGATTACCATTTTGCCCCCCACTTTAATATTATTTCAATTAATAATTAATCAAACTAAATTATTAAATAAAATGTAAACTTTAATTAAATTTATTATTTCAATTAGTAAACAATCCTTCCACTACCCAATTTAATATTATTTCTGTTAATGGTGTACTTTTGCCATAGTCACCACTTCTGCAACGTATGACACCATTATTTTGGGTTAATAAAGACCCTATTCAATAGCATTAGTAAAGTAACTCCAGACATGCAATTACAAAATAAAAAAAAATAATTGAAATACACATTTAGATTTACTAATTGAAAACACTTTAATATTATTTTCATTAATAATTAATCAGACTAAATTATTAAATAAAATATAAACTCTAAGCTTTCAAATTAATTTTTTCTATTCCACTTCCAAACGTTTACATTTGACTAATTAATATATATATATATATATATATATATATATATATATATATATTGATAGTCTCTTTATCTTCTTTATTTCACAATATAAAAGTGCCAAATGATGTATATTGTCTCCATCACTCCTTTCTTATCAAAGCAAAAAAAACTTCTTCCTAGGTAATAACATTGTTTTTTAAAAAAAATTAAAATATGACATATCTTTCTCTATTTGCATCGTACAATTAGTTTTTCAATGTTAAATTGGGTTAGTCTATTTCTTCTTTGTAATTTTTTAATATTATTATGGTGATATTATAAATATGCTCTTCTCTTACATACTATTTCTGGAATTGTTATCAAGGATGTGTATATCAAATTATACAATTATTTGCCAGCTTGAAATTTCGTCATTTGCTAGCTGAAAATTTTATTTACCGATCTGTCTAATCTTATTTATGATTTGGGAGGAGGCTCCGCTAATGTTTGATTGACTCTCTATGTGATTGATTTTTTATGCATAATTTCTTAAGGAATTAGATATTCTTAAATGTTCTCTCTATTTTGATGTTTGATTTTCATTAGATTGTTCCATACTCTCATATCTAATGAGTAGCAATTGCTTGCAACTTTTTTGTACCGTCTCATTTGGTCACATGCTCTATTTCATACTTTTTGCAGCCCAAAATTGGTAAAATTACTTAAATTTGTGTGGAAAGTTGCATTACCCTTTTACCCTTATGTCATTACTTATTTACTTTTATGCCATTACTTAATAAATATTAATATTATGTTAATTAATTATATCATATATACATATACACACATTAAAAGTGGGAATTAATATGAAAATGACTTAATGTTTTTATTACCTGAAAAATAAATTCACATTGTAAATAAATGGGACAATTGAAAAGACAACAGTTTGAAACTTACATTTTAACCAACTGAATAGAGTAACTGAAAAACCAATTGAAAGTAATAAATATTTTTGAAGTGATATTTGTTTTCTTAATTTCGTGCTTTTAGATTGTATAACTCATCCTTTCTCTTATAAGAGTCTTTTCTTCTCTTATTTATTTTTGTGGGATTCTTTATTTTTCAATTAATTATTAAAGGTGAAGACTTTAGTTAGAGAAAACATTTATCTTCTATTCCTATGTTTTAGGAATTTTTGCAAACCTCTATTATTTTCTGTTGAGCTTGAATTGTAATTTTTTTACTTCAAATTGTATATTACTTATCACAAACATGTCTATAATGTAATTATTGTTCTGTCTTCTTTTATTAAGTTAGTTTATGTTTATTAAAAATTTAATTTGAAAACTAAAGATACTACTAATTAAATTTTCCATTATATACATACATACATACATACATACATACATACATACATACATACATATATATATATATATATATATATATATATGAGAAAATTTTTATGCTCTCTTCTCTTGTCACTTTTTATTTATTTTGTTTAATATTTATTGCACAACTTTTTAATGTTTTATTATTATTATTATTAAGAATTTATAGCGATTTGTTGTTTTGTGTACATTAGCCTAGCATATAACATTTTAGTATCCTCATTTGAATATTGTATTTGTACGGTAGTTAGTTATTTATACTTTATACACTTTTAGTCAATATTGAAGGATGTATTCTTTTTATTAGAAAAAATATATGCACTTTTATCATAAAAAATGATATGTTTTTTCTACTAAAAATCAATAGACTTGAAGAGGATAAAATATGTCATTTACAATATAAAACTTGTATCAAATATTTTGAGATAAACGTGCAAACTCATGTTCCCACGCCTAGTATTCGAAAAAAAATCTAATATTAGCTAATGGCTAATGTTAGATTTATTTATCTAATCATTTCTTAGACCTATGTAGTATTTAGTAATTAATGAAAGTCTAACTAGCCGTTAGCTAGCCGTTGGAGTGAATCTATAACATACAAGGTATTACTTTGGATACTTGAAGCATATAGAGTTCTTTTTTTTTTTTTTTAATCATTTTTGAGATTCTATTGTTTCTATCCCAATTTATAACTAGCAGTTCTATTCCTAGATTAAAAGGTAAAGGTATATTCTAGAACTTTATATGTTATTGTCCATTAATATGTTTAATATTGGAATTGTTCAAGCATTCAATACTCGAAGAGATTAACATGGAAATATTTCACGTAATAAACGCTTTCCCCAATGGAGAACAAAAATAGCTAGAGTGATTCAAGAAATTCTATAATACCTAAAGTAGGCTTCTCATTGATTCTTTAATGCGTTTCAAGTGTGTTTCTAAATTTTCTAGTTCTCTTGTTTTAGATCCATCTTTTGTAGATATGCATCATAGTCTCTCTATTATTCATCCTGAAAGACAAAACTCCACACGTTCAAGGGATGAAAATTTTTCTTACACCATAATAAGAAAGTGGAACATAACATAGCCATTATTCTTTGTATTGAGGAGTGATGGCATTAAATATCCTAGATTTGATTATGTTAACGGTTTGTTCTGCTTACGAAGTAGAAACAATCACCTCATGCTATTTATAATCTGACGACATGACCTTTAGTTCCATTGATGATAAATGTATCCACTGTTACTATTCATTTGGTTTTGAACCGAATGAAAACAAGTAAAAAGTTCTGATAAGTAGTATTCTGCTAAAGATGAACTCTCCTACAAGATCTTGGTTTTAACTCTTTGCTAAAGTGAGTCATGGAGAAATATTTAAAGTGCACCCTGGACATTATTTTTGCTACTAGCTGGAGGTGCTTGCATTGAAGGAGCTATTTATTTTGTAGGTTCTCATGATAAAGATGCATATAGAGTGGCATCTAATGTTAAGAAGGAGAATTTTAAAATTATCTCATTGTTTAGTGACATATGAAATGTTCTAGCAAGAAACATTTATAACTTGATAGAAGTAAGAGGAAAATTAGCAGTGATTGGGCTCCATCCCTGCCCCCACCCACACCATCTCACAAAACAATAGTGATGTTGATAACCCTGCACTCATTCCATGGTATTGCCAAGATCAATTAATTCAAAATGATATCTTGGCGTCTGTTGATCCTACGCTTGCCTCTGCTGTTGCTATTGTGGTCTCTACCAAAGCTTCCTGGGATGCTTGCATACTGCCTATGTAATCAAATTTCATACAAGGATTTTCAGCTTGCAAAATCGATTGGCTCTCCTCACTAACGAGTCTCATCTAGTCTCAGATTATCTACATCAACTTTGATCACTATGTGATGAACTTGCAACTGTTGGTGCGCCTGTATCAAACCCGGAACTCATTGTTAATGTTCCTAGTAGACTTTGATTTGAATTTTGAGAACTCTCTGGTACCATACATTCATGCTAGATTCAACAATTTCCTATAAAGAGATTTACGAAAAGCTTCTGGATCATGAGCTTTTCTTAAAGTATAAGGATGCTAAGAAGCCACTATCAACTGCCATCACTACTGTTGTAGCATAAAAGATAAGCTTAACAAATCCCACACCGGTGTGAAGCTATGGAAAATGAATTTGATTCCTTAGTTCGAAACTGGATATAGGAGTTGGTATCGTATGATCCTTCAAAAAATGTGGTGGATTGTGAATGGCTTTTTTGGGTTACATATCATCCTGATGGTTCTGTTGACAGGTATAAAGCATGCTTAGTTGCTAAAGGGTTCACACAATGACTATCTATGTTCAATCTAAATACTTGTGACTACCTAGATTATGATATAATTTCCGGGAAAGATATGATTCTGTGTTGTTCAGTGATGTATGTGATTAGGTATATAGTTGTTATACATTATATACTTGTTATACTAGCTGGTATCTGGGGGAAACATATTATACTCTAGTTTTGTAATAGTTATATAGCTAATTATGCCTTACATCCACTGACGAGGGTACGATACTATAGAACCACTGATGGGCTAGGGACAAGGGTAGGACCCGATTAAAGAGATATAGGCTATATCCTATGGGCATTCTTGAGTTATTTGTGACTGAGATGCTATCTATATAATTTAGTCCATAGGACTGGCACCTTGTTCTAGAGATGGGCACTTTACTAGTGAGCCTGCACCTAGTTGCCTTGACAGGTATCATTTGTGACAGCTGGGCTGTGGTACGTTCTGGATATGTGACACACCTTTGACTCTTGGTTCTGCTAGGGTCTTAGACTAGGCTTAGACTAATGATACCCTAGAGGTACTATGCATAGAGTCACATAGTTTCTTATAATTGAGGGGTTCAAGGATCCGTTTGTGTTCTACTTGTATATCGAGGGGTTCAAGGCCTCACTGACCATTACAACCTATACATCGAGAGGTTTGTGGTCCCACTTTTCTATTAAGGGTTCAAGGCTTTGATCGATTGTCAGACCATTTGGCCCTGACTGACTTCCCTCAGCCGGAGGCCAGGTCAGGAGGATTAAAGTTGGAGGCCTTCTTTTATAATTAGGGTTTTGAGGCCCCATTCTACTTTAGGGGCTTGAGGCGCCACTTATCTATTAGGGATTCTAGGCCCCAGTTGTCTATCAGGGGTTCGAGGCCTCATGTGTTATGAATTCTTGGACCTATACACACCCTGATTGTGCGTGGGTCTACGTCATGGGCTTATGGGGGATCAGGGGCATACATGCATATATTAGGGCCTTACACCTACATATAATTTCACCCCTCGACTATGTGATACTGAGAAGTTAAGCTCCACTATATTTTGTCAATTGTGTAATGATTTGTTACTTGATTCTATCCATGGGGACACGATGAGCTTATTGTGATATCTGCTATTAGTTGGCTTCAATTTTCTAGTATTACCATGGTTCTCTATTATTTGAGCATTCTATACATTTGTAGTATTTCATTCAATCAGTTGATAATGCCCACTGGGTGCCTTTTACTGGTACTCACTTCCTATATTTTTGCATCTTTCCATGGTGCATGTCCAACTACTAGCCATAGTCACTTATTTTGGGATTTGAGAGAGCTTAGAAGACACTTGGTGAGCACTGATAGCTCTAGACACTTTGCAGTCTCCTTCATTTGATGACCGTCTTTGTATTCAGACATTGGCCCAATATGGTATAGTGACTTGTATCTATAGGAGTATTCTTGGTTATGTATATTGTGATTATTATTGTAAATATATGAGTGTGTGTTGTTTCTATCATAGCTTTTTGCAGTTAACTTCCAGGCTCTGTGTAGTGTGTGTAAGTTATTAAAAAAGAATTGGTCTTATTATGTGATTAGTGATTCAGGATAGGTACCCTGGGGTTGGGTATTTGTCTTGCCTGTAGGGGTGATCTCATAGGTGCCATCATGATCAAAACCTTATCGTGACAATGTACAATTGCTTGGCTATCGAGATAGAGAGTCATTGGCAATTATAGTGGGACTGAGAGGTCATGTAGAAACAAAACCATCCAAGTGATTTCTGCATCGACCGATACTCAGCTTCTACTAAAGAAAGAGATACCAAAGGTTGCTTTTTTGACTATCATGAAACTGGAGATCCACTCGAAGTTATGAAGAACCTGCTGATTGAGTGATGTGAATTAACACATTATCCCCAATTAGAGTCGCAAAATGTGATTAGGTTGAAAGAAAGGGAAAAATAAAGGAAAAGCCCCAAACTTAGGTTAAGCAAGTGACAACAAAGACAACGTAAAGCTGCTCCAAGATATGATTGTCGAGGTGATTGCATAAATCAACTTAGATGTTTCACAATAGGAAAGGTCACAACAAGTATGGATAAGAAAATTGAGTTTGCTTAAAAGTTGTCTATAAATGGTGGGATTAGGTAAAAGAGTACCAGTAGTGAATTGAAGCGTAGAAGAATGTGTCCAGAGGTCATGCTAGGGAGGTCTTCTCGGAGCTTATGGCTGACCTTAGAGAGAACCAGGTCCCTTCAGAGCACGAAGCCTCACCATTGTTGCATGATACTTTATTAAGGTTGCTGAATATACTTGAGAGTCTTGGTCCGAGCAGTAGAACGAGAGACACGCTAGGCGGTTCTCAAACCAGAGTAGGAGCTCAGACCCCAGATCAACATCATGTTCCACTAGTCCATGATCCGGTGGAGTAGCCACCAGTGGGTACTAGAGTTGAGTTTGATCTTGCACTAGCTATTGAAGTTCGGGGTGCACCTATAGCTACCTTGACTGAGGGTGAGCAGCGCTGCTATGAGATGTTTAGAAAGATGAACCCACCTCAATTTCAGGGTCGAAGGACAGAGGATGCTCACGAGTTTCTAACTGCTTGTAAGGAGCTGTTGGATGCTGTTTGCTTAGCTGAGTCACACGTGGTTTGATATGTTACTCTTCAGCTATGTGGGCCAGCCAGAGAATGATAGAGGACATATTCAGGATCTTTGCCTGTGGGATCTCCCACTGTGTCTTGGGAGATGTTCTCTGGTGCTTTTTATGATAGATTTGTCCCTTGGGGTGTGAGGGAGGAGAGCCGGCTGAGATTTGAGAGTCTGAGGCAGGATGGCTTATCAGTCACCGAGTATGAGGCCCATTTCTGTCAGCTATCTAGACAT
>JAPFFP010047782.1:0-10182 GCA_026153255.1 Solanum medicagineum
ATGGATAGAACAAGCATAGTTATAGGTTGGTTCTCCCGAAACCTTATCGGTAACGGGTGCCGGTCCGCCCTACGGGACTTGGGGCGTGACACATGGTACTTACTGGACTATGTGTGAGTAAGGTTGACAATGAGTTTAGGGTTGTGAGTCCATATAAAGTGTAGAGGAAGATTGGTAAGGTTGCTTAAGGATTGGATTACCTAGGGATATGGTTATGGTTTGTCTGGTTCTTCATGCTTCTAGGTTGAGGGGATGTGGTGAGGACTCTAGTGCTATAGAACTCATAAGATTGTGGGTGTTGTGGAGGATAAATTGACCTAGGAAGAGGTCCCAGTGGAGGTATTGGATGGAAGGGTTGAAAAAGTTGATTGATAAGGGTGTGGTGTTCGTCAAGGCCCTTTGGAAGAACTGTCAAGTCTAAAGTGTCTCTCGGGAAGCTGGAGTGGGCGTGGAAAAGCGATATCCGTACCTCTTTCATGCAATTCAAGCTTATGATATCATGTCAAATCCCTTTTTGTGATTTCAAGTCTTATGTTTCAGCCCCTATGTCATTTGCATGCATGCATGTTTATGTTGACAAGTTCATGACGATTTTTGACACTTATGTTGAGATTTTGAAAATGGTGTTTTAAATGTATTGTTGCATTCTTGTTGGGGTTGATTTGTTCATGATTACTCTTCTTATGTACGTTTCTTTGACATTCGTGGACGAATGTTCCCAAGGGGGAGATATTGAAACGACCGCAAAAAGTGCCCAAAAATATGCCTTGAAAATGCCCAAAATCATAATTTCCATATATCTCAAAATTCGTGCATTATTTCGAGAATATGACTTCATATTTTTGATCAGGGAGTCAAATTGAGGAGCAAATGGATATAACCCCGATTTTAGAGCTAACAATTCACAATTTCAATTTTTCAAATTGATGAAAAACAGTGTCCCTACGCGCCCCTAGCGTGATGCGATTAGGGAGTGCCAGTGCATTATTTTGTGCCCAGTTATTTTATTCCTGTCCAAGGCTTTTGGGTCTTGGACGTAAGACTTTCCATGCATGAAAATACCTATATTTAGCCTTATTTCACCCGCATATCATCCAAGACATTCCCAAATACTCTCTCAAGCACTTGGATAATATTTCATCTCCAAATTCCAAGTCTCAAACTCACCCATATCTTAAGGTTCTCATTCACGCTTCAAGTATCCATTTCAAATCTTCTTCCAGAAATTCTCCAAAGCTAAGATATGTGAATTTCTTTTATGGGCTCCTTTCACCCATGATGGCCAAGCTTTCCTTTACCTAAAATTGCATGATTTAAAGTTGATTTACTCATGGGCCTTACTTATTATAAATTTCACTGCACTATGTTGGAGTTTATGAAATTGTGATTGTTTTACCATGTTTTGAGCTATGAAACCAAGATCTATTATGAGATTTTGATGAAGCGTTTTGATGTATATTGCTTGAGGGTGTTACCAAGTATCTATTGATGGTTTTCCACTGAATTCACTTGCATGGTTTTCACTAGCATTACACACCCACCAATTATTTAATAAAATGTCCGGATTATGATTCTTGATTTGTTGAAGGCCTAATGCTTGGCATATGAGATGTATAACTCTAAGAGGATGAAAGTATGTTGTATATGTGTTGATTTCATGACAAGCTTCTATAGTGTTGTATGTTGATCATAACCTTGTTGAGGGGTTAATACCATGACCACTTTGATGGAGGGCGTGATGTCCATTAACCTTGTTGAGGGGTTGATACCTTGACCACTATGATGGAGGGTGTGATGTCCATTAACATTGTTGAGGGGTTGATACGTTGACCGCTTTGATAGAGGGTGTGATGTCCATTAACCTTGTAAAGGGATTGAAACCTTGACCATTGTGATGGAGGGTTTAATGTCTATTAACCTTGTTGAGGGGTTGATACCTTGACCACTATGATGGAGGGTGTGATGTCCATTAACCTTGTGGAGGGGTTGATAACTTGACCACTATGATGGAGGGTGTGATGTCCATTAACCTTGTTGAGGGATTGACACCTTGACCACTATGATGGAGGTTGGGATATCCGTTAACCATGTTGAGGGGTTGATACCTCAACCACTACCAAGGGAGTGCTAAGCCTTTGATTCCGAGAACTAGTTGCTTGGTCTATGATGATGGTCTCTTCTTACCTACATAATATGTTCTATATAAGCATGTTTTACTTCAAGCATCATTCATACATGCCATATTGTTATTATGCTATTCATCGCTTATGATTATGCATTTTGCCTGTGTTGCCTATCTATTGTTGCATTGCATCCTACATACTTAGTACATTCAAATGTACTAACGCATGTTCTATGCCTACATGATGTTACCATGTAGGAACAGGAGCACTATTTGGTCATCCTCCTCCTCCACGTGGCTAGTGATATCTATTTAAGCTAGTTGGTGAGTCCTTAATTCTGAGGACAACGTCTATGTTTTTATTCCATGTATTAAAGACTCTCTTCCTTTATTGTATACTTTGACTATGATGGTGAGCCCGATTGCTTGCCTTAGCCCCTTCTCTTATCTATGTAGTAGAGGTCTTGTTAGACATGTTATGTATCTTTGCTATGAGCTTTGATTCTCTTTATGATATGAAAGATGTACTTTAGCCCCCGATTATCCCTATTATCTATATCTTGTTGTTATTTTACTTGCTTCTGCGACCAAGATATGTGATGATATGCTAAGAGGCTTGTTTGGAGTCCCTTCGGGTTCCCCATTCGCCGGTAACGTCTATGCCTAGGCTTGGGTCGTGACAATGCCTATCATATCGGATCATGGCACCCAATGTATTGCTCAAATTGTTTCAAAAAGGTTTTGGCACTAAGGTGAAGTTAAGTACTGCTTTCCAAGCTCAAATCGATGAGCAAGCCAAAAGGATAATTCAAACTTTTGAAAACATGTTGAGGACTTGCGTGTTGCAATTTAAGGGTAATTGAGATGATCATTTACCACTTACTAAGTTTGCCTACAATAATAGTTTTTATGCTAGCATTGGTATGGCAGTATTTGAGGTTTTGTATGGGAGAAGGTGTAGATCCCCGGTGGGATGGTTTGAATTAGGTGAGATGACATTGATTGGTCCGAATTTTGTGATGGAAGTCATATAAAAGGTGAAGTTGATTAGGGAAAGGTTGAAGATATTTCAAATTTGCAAAAAGTCTTATTCGGATGTTAGAAAGAGGGATCTTGAATTCCATATCGATGATTAGGTATATGTAAAGGTTTCTCCTATGAAGAATGCATTTCGGTAAGAAGGACAAGTTGAGTCCCAAGTTTATAGGCCATTATGAGATAGTTGAGTAGATTGGCAAGGTGGCCTATATAATGGATTTGCCATTGGAGATGAGTCCTATTCACTCGGACTTCCATGTGTCAATGTTGAGAAAGGTGATTGGTGATCCTAGTTTAATCATCCCCATGGAAGGTGTCGAGGTTGAAGAGAACTTGTCCTATGAAGAAGTTCTAGTTGAGATTTTGGATAGACAAGTAAAATGGCTTCATAACAAGAATGTGCTTCAGTTAAAGTGCTTTGGAAGAATCAACATTTGGACGGTGCTACATGGGAGGCAGAGACGGACATGATGAAACAATATCCCTATCTTTTCCAATGTACTCAAGCTCAAGGTATTAGGTTCCTTCTATTCTCAATGGTCCTAACTCTTTCACTCCTATGTTTCATGATATGACATGCATACATGTGAACGAAAATGATTTAAAGGATGTTTTGACATGAGCTTTAATGATTTTGTGATTTTCAAGTAATGAGTAATACATTGTGTTCCCATGTTAAAATGTCTCATGTTCAAGTCAAGCCTTTCTAGCTAGTCCATTTCTCATTCGAGGACAAATATTCTCAAAAGGGAGATAATAGAAGGACCTAGATCTTGTGAGACTTTATTGATGCTTAAAATCAAGTTTCTAGAGGTGTATGACCTATGGGGGATACTTGTGTATGGCTTTGCATGGATTAAGAAGGAATTTTAGGCTTGGTTTCCCTCTATGGTTCCTCCGACGAGTCGTGGTCCTCACCACTTGCCGTGGAAGGGACCCTTGGTAGGTACCCAAGCCTTCCAACCAAGTATTTGGCTAATGCAGCCACCAAGAGGCCCTGCACAGGCCATGCAACCTACCACGAGCCATGATGGGGTCTCATGGTACCCACCACGAGCCATAGTGAGGTGTTTCGTGAAGCCCTCATCCTAAAATGTGCTTCTAAGTATAAAATTATCGTCTCAAACTTATTACAGTCCATGTTGTGTTGCACTAACCGTGGTTCCCTATCACGGGCCACCTGGGCACTTTTTAGTGCTCGTTTCATTAATGGCTTTCTCATAATTTTAGTGATTTCTAAGGGTAGTTTGTGACTTTCTAACCTATCCTAAACCCCTGAAAAGACCTACACTACTTCATTCTTATTTAAATTCATTCATTCACTTAGAACTATAGAAATTCTCTCTTCTAAGAACTCCTCTAAAGTGTGTTGCTGGAGATTCAACTTAGAGCTCAAGGAAGGGTCATCTTCTCAAATCAATTTCATCTAGATATCTATGGTATGTGGGATTGATTCATGGTCCCTTTCAACCATGAAGACCCCAAACACTTTTTACTTCTTAATTTAAGAATTTCAAACTTACTTTGAATATGGGTCCTTTAAATAAATGTTGATTTGATTCAATTGAGATATGAGATATATTTAATTTATGTTTTTAAAGTGATTTAAGACCTAACATGTTGAGTTGCATTGATATTATCAAGGTTTGAATATGCATGCCCCTTTAAATTTTGAATATAGGCATGAGTAATTTCAAGTATGCTTTAAATGTGAATTTCTTCATGGATTTACTTTGATTTCATCTTATATTTATTATTTTAAGTATGAATCTCTATTGCTCATGCTATTCTCTCATCATTCATAACATATACATGCATAAACATTGGTTTTCATGAAGTTTATGAAGTGGGTTAAAACCCAATTATGTTTATGAATATGATTTTAAGGAGAGAATGGTTATGACATGACATGTGATCATATAGTGTCTATGATATGGCTCTTTGAGCAATTATGGGTGTTTAGACTTATATGTACAAGTATGAAGGAGCTATTCCTATGCATGAAAGTATGACATGAAGTATGATTTGACTTTTTAGCCCAAGTATGCATGATTATGAAGTATGTTTGGCTTTGAAGTGTAAGTATGCATGAAAATGATTTAAAAGACTTATGCCTCCTTTTAAGCGTGTATATGTATATGTATTCTCGTGATATGATGACTTAGCACTGAGTGAACTTGTGTGAGAGGGATATGCCAAGACAAGTTCTCAAATTTTGTAAGGAAAGAAACTATATTATCTCTTTTGATTGATTATATTATATATGTTATTTACATATTATGTCATTAATAATTGATATTTGCAAAACAACTGTAGTTGAAATCAATTTTAATTTTATATGAAATACAAAAAATAAATGAGTTATAATATTTAAGATTCACGTATCTATGGGTACAAATACTATAGAAGTAATATAATTGACTTTCTCAGCTTTGTAGGTTCATTATATGTTCAGTACTACATCAAAATCATAACACTTATTTATTTTATTTACAGAAATATATTTATTTTAATAACAAATATTAT
This sequence comes from Solanum medicagineum, assembly GCA_026153255.1. Lineage (NCBI taxonomy): Eukaryota > Viridiplantae > Streptophyta > Magnoliopsida > Solanales > Solanaceae > Solanum > Solanum medicagineum. The sequence goes on from JAPFFP010047782.1 coordinate 5,687, forward strand.
TTATGTGTTTATATATATATATATATATATATATATTAACATGGTGTACACGTGCAAAAAAGGTGCTTTAAACTAGTTTTTTCATAAAATTGTATTTGATTTTTGTAAAAACTAATACAAGATTCAGAGAAATAATGAAAAGAAAATATTCAAATTATTTGTATGGATTTGGATTTAACCAAAATTTTGATTATTCCATTGATGCCATTTAAATCTATTTTCTGGCCGATCAATTTTTTATTCTGACAATAAATTATATGATTCAAATTGCTTGTCCCAAACCCTAAATGGGTTATGAAGCTTCCCTTCCCTTTAGTTGATTTCTCTTTCCCAAACCCTAAATGTTGATAATTGTCTTCTTGATATCGAAGTTCATTGATGTACTCAATAATGTGCACTACCAGAAAACTTGATAGATCACCTATTTGCTTAACAATTGTCTCACTTACCATTTCTGTCCTTTCTACACCTATCCTGCTAGTGTTATTTTTAAGTATCTCTACTTCAAATGTACACTTCTGTTACATAATAAAAGTTTAAAAAGTTTTAACTTATTTATATTTATATCCAATGATGGTGTAATAGAATTGATTAACATTGATTACTCTATGTGGTCTAACAGTTGAACAGTTGCAAGCGTGATCAGCATCCCTCGTGTCATCATCCGCTCCTTTCTTTAATGCGTCACCGTTGAGCCGAGCACTGAATCCAGTGGTTCATGATTTGTTCTTTGCAAATTATAGAAATAGACCTTTTATTTCCCCACAAAAACCAACAAAAAATCTAGGCAGAAAAAATTACAAAAAGTCGAGGAATTTAATGATCATAGGATCTGAGCCTCTCGCAGAAATACAAAACACAGTTGCGTACAATAGACCCTTGTGATCAAGTTCTTTCTCAAATTTTGCACATGACAGGAGCTTTAGTACGCTGAACTTGCCCATTTTAGGATCTATTGAGTGACTTTTATAAAATACTAATAATCAATTTAACACAACATATCATGTAACACTTCTCTAGAAGGTATAAGATTTATAATTTGTAAGAAAAAGAAAAGTATTAGGGAATATATAACTTTGACTAGAAAGATCAGAATTTGATTGCTGACCAAATTGAAGATTTTAATAGTAGTGATTGGTCAAACCTCAGGATTACTTGAATATCCAAATACAAATTAATACCGGCTCCAAAGTGAGTATCCGACACATATAAAAAACAATTGTCATATTTATTTTTATTTCTTCATTATTTTAAAAATATTAGTTTAGACTACGTGCGTTGCACGAGCATAACATATCAGGACACAATTATCTAAAGTAGAATATTTTAATGAAGGGCAAAAAATTCAACAACATTATTAAGGACCGTTGTACTTTTAATATGGTAGTTGTCCAAACCTTATAGCCTTACACGTTAACTTTATCTCTTTTTATAAAGAAATAAATAAAAACATTTTTTTTTACCTATTTTTGGACAATTTTTAGAACTTTTTTCGCATTTATTTTGAAGGATTTTCAATTTTTTTTATCAATTTTGTTTTAGTTCGAAAAGGATTTTTCTTGTAGAAATTTAACTATAATAAGAAATTTAACATCATTTAATCATATCACTTTTTTAAAAAAATTATGAATAAATATAGGCTAATGTATTGCACTAGATTTTTGTAATTAGTAATTGGCTTTTTCATCTTTTAGTGCAAATATTATGGAAGTAATGTAATTGTTTTCTCATGTTTGCAAGTTCATCATATATTCTTTACTGCATCAAAATAATAATACTTATTTATTTTATTTACATGAATATATTTATTTTAATAATAATAATTTTTTTATATATAAAAATTTATTTTATTGACGTGGCATATACGTCCAAACTAGTTCTTCATAAAATCATAATTGATTTTTAATAAAAACTAATACAAAATTTAAGGAAAAATAATAAAAAGAAAATACTCATATTATTGGTAGGGAATCAGATTTAATTTTGATTAGGGTTAATTATTTTTGTTTCCATCAGCACCGACCACCATGGTCCGTTGTCATTCTATTAATGTCGATGAAAATCAATTTTTGGGTCGATTAATTTTTATTCTGACGATTAATTATATGATTCAAATTACTTATCTAAAACACTAAATGGGTTATGAAGCTTCCCTTCCCTTCAGTCGAGTTCTCTTTCTCTCAGTTTCACATTTTTTTTTATAGACTGTGAAGTATTTAATTTGGGACCTTTTTAATGAAGATGGAGCTTTGGATTTGAAAAACAGAGCAGAGGTATTTTTGGATGTACTTATTCTAAGAAATGTGATAATTTAATTGATTAACACATCGAATATATTTTTCTCTCTCTAGGAGTTTTTTCTCCGATTTTCTTGGAACCAAAACCTAACTTTCTGACTGTTGTCGGCCGCGGCTACTTGTGGCTATGACCACTATGTCAACTGGTCAACTCCCCACTGGGGCTTATCAACCCACACAACCTAACCCTACTGGCACTAAATTGAACTATGCTGATGTGTTGAAGCCGCCAGCACCCATAGTGAAGCCAATTCCCATCAGGCCTGTGACATAACTTCATGGAGAGCCCAGAATAATATGGGAGGAAGAGGAGATAGAACACATTATTGTGAATGAAAACTTACAATACACAATTATTGGCAAGTTCTCATATGGATGGAGAGACATACAAGAATTGCATTAGAATATTCCTAAACAATGTGAACTTTGAGGAGAATGTAACATAGGGGCATTGAGTGCTAGACATATTCTCATAAGGGCATCTTGTGTGGAGGACTATGTGAAACTTTTGTCCAAGTCGGCCTTCTACATTACATAGTGAAACTGGACATACACAATGAGATATTTGAAATAGGACCCCCTGTTCAAACAGGAGGAGGAAACTACGTTTACAATTGCATGGATCTCATTCCCAGCACTTCCCCCCACCCCAGCTCCCCCAAAATTCTTTGGCAAGGAGGCTATTTTCTCGCTTGCATCGGCAGTAAGGAAGCCATTGCAGGTAGATATGGCAACGAAAAATCAAACACGCCCGAGCTGTGCCCGTGTTAAGGTGAAGGTTGATCTTCTAAAGGAATTTTCTAAGCAGATCAATATGGGTTTTAGGAGGAAGTCTGGGGAGATTGTTGACAAATGGATTAACATCAATTACGATCATTTGCCAAAGTACTGTAAAACATGCAAACTCGTGGGTCATGATGAAGAAGGATGCTATGTTTTGCACCCGAAGCTATACTAACAAAACAAGGATGATGTTGTGGAAACTAAGGATAAAGCAATAGGGGATAAGAAAGAGGAGAATAAGGAGGACAAACAACAAGGTGAGAAGGTACTGTAGAACAAAGATGAATAGAATGAAGGAAATAATGGGTGGCAAAAGGGAAAGGGGAGATGGTTGCAGGAATGGAAGGCCAATCAAAAGCAGAAGGAGGTGGAAACTACCAATAAATTTGATGCATTAAAGGAGAATGATGGTGATGATAAGAACAATGATAAGGGGGGAAGTCTTGAAAGAAACAAAAAATAATAAGCAGTGGGTAAATGAGAAATTTGTAACACAAAATAACAATGGACAGAGGGAGATCAATGAGGATAAGGGAAAAATGGTGGTCCCACAGGGCAATACAGGTGGTGATAGTGACCAAACCATCAATATTGATGCTGAGGGGGGGGGGATAGAAGGGCAAGTAAGGAATACAAATTCACAGGATAAGGGAGATAGTATGGAAGTAATTGAGTAAGTGTCTGATGTTGGGTCCACCAACAAAGGCACAAATTCTAATAATGATAGTCAAATGTTAGTACATAAGGCACCTGAAGAAGATAAAGAGAAGGAGGTTGATAGTGGAGGGGGAGACATGGAAGAGGAGTCACAAGATTTGCAGGATATACAAAATGAGACACAACTAGACACGCAAAAAGATAGGGGACATGCATAGGATGATGATTATAACGCAAATGTAACTATTGTTGCAAAAAAGGAGGATCTGTCACCTAGACAGGCCCAGGTTCTGGGGAGCACAGCCACAAAAGGGCAGTCTAGAGTCCCTTTACAAGTAAGAACAAGGAGTAGAGATAGAACTGGCAATAAATCTCAATGATTGAGAAGATTATGTTTTGGAATATTAGATCTATTAAGTCTCAAAAGTCATTTGAGAGAATAATGGATTTAAATAGAAGAAATAGATACTCTTTCATAGCAATCATGGAGCCTTTTCAACCAGCTGAGGAAATGGAGATATATAAAAGGAGGCTTGGGTTTCATAATGCATATTGTAATAGTTCGTCAAAAATATGGATATTTTGGAAGGAGGACTAGGTATAACATGGGATCAGGGAAACTGGTCAACAAGTGACCATCAGATTCTCATGCAACCAGAATTTTTTAGCCATTTGCGGGGTACAAATTCTGCAATTGTAGCGTCTATAGGCTTTCTTATAATTTGGATATGCTATTTTGGGGTCAATCTATTAGGAATA
>JAPFFP010047783.1:0-10180 GCA_026153255.1 Solanum medicagineum
ACTGAAGATCAATCTTAGAGAAAAAGCTATCCCCTTGCAATTGGTCAAACAAATCATCAATTCTTGGAAGAGGATATATACTTTTTATAGTGACCCTATTGAGTTGCCGGTAGTCAATGCACATTTTAAGTGACCCATCCTTATTCACAAACAACACTAGAGCACCCCAAGGTGATTAGCTAGGCCAGATAAAACTCTTCTCTAATAAATCTTTCAATCATTCCTTTAACTCCTTCAACTCCTCTAGGGCCATACGGTAAGGGAAAATAGAAATGGGTTGAGTATCAGGAAGGAGATCTATTCTAAAATCTATCTCCCTTTCAAGAGGGACACCGAGAAGGTCATTTGGGAAGACATCAAGAAACTCATTTACAACCGGAACCGACTCTATGGTAAGGACTTTAGATTCCACATCCCTAACCCTCACAAGATGGTAAAGACACCCCTTAGAGATCAACTTACAGGTTTTAATCCAATAGATGAACATACCCTTGACCACCACATCTTGACTTTTCCACTCAAGGATAGGTTCATTTGGAAATTGAAATTTGACCCTACGGGTTCTACAATCAATAGAAGCATCATAGGCATACAACCAATCCATCTTAAGAATGACTCAAGAGGGAAAATTGATTAAGGAAAGCCAATTTGAACTCCTCCCAAAGCACCACATTACCAATTCCCTTCTCCCCCTTTCATTAGTCATACCAAATTACAAACCCCTTGGTTGGTTGATGATGGTCTCACCCAATCACCCCGATGGTATGGTACAAACAACTCACTTGGTTGATGCTAATTTCACCTTGTCACCCTGCTGGCGAATTACAAATTCCTTACGTGATTGATGAGTACAAACCCCCACCTCGGTTATCAAGGTACAAATCCTCCGACAAGGTTATCCGGGCTCTTAGTCCCCCCGTATCCGGCATGGTCTAATACAACACTTCATATATATTATATCATATACATAAGTTGTTTTCATTATCATAACATAAATCATATCATATCTCATGCTTTGGACCTTTAATTCCTCAACAAACCACATCCGGACATTTTACCAAACACTTAGAGCATGTGTAATGGTAGTATAAGACCATGAAATATAGAGATGAAATCATGGAAGAAAATCCAATGTAAAACTATTAGTCAACACTTCGTAACACCGTTAAGCAACATACATCAAGACCCCTCATCAAATCTTACAATAGATCCAAGATTTATATCTCAAAACATAGCAAAATAGTCACAATTTTACATAGCTTTAACATAGTTCATATACATGTTCATACAAGTAAATCCAATTGTAAAATCAAATTTAGATCATGCAAATTGAGTAGAAAGGAGGTTAGGGTACCATGGGTGAAAGGACCCAATGGTTGAAGCCCACATACCTTAGCTTTAAAGAAGCTCTTGATGAAGGTTGAAAAAGGAGACTTGAAGCTTGAGGAAAATCCTTAGTTCCAGATGAGGGTTTTGAGACTTGAATTTGGGAGAGAAAAATATGGCTAAGTGTTTTGGTGGATATTGGTGAATGTTTAGGATGATATGAGGGTTAAATAGTGCTCAATATAGGTGAAAAACATATTTGGGAACACTTAGGCCCAAGACTTAAAAGTCCCGGACCGAACTAAAATAAAATAGTCACAAAATAAAGTAAAGGCGTGTCGCGGAAGGGGCACAGTTGCTCTAAAATTGGGGTTAGACCCTTTACCCCCTAATTTTGACCCCTTGAACATGAATATGAATTCATATTTTTGATATCACACATGGATTTTCAGATATATGAAATTTAAAATTCTGGGCATTCCAAGGCACATTTTCGGGCACTTTTTGGGGTCGTTTCACTTTACTTCTTTCATAATCTATGTTATGCCATGTATTGTATCTTAAGACTTCTCATATCTAACGGTTGCCTTTGCGGTTTTCAAAATATGCCTCCACAAAAAACACCTTTGTAATGAGGAAACAACGCAGAAGAAGGATAAGCCCCTATGATTCCTCAAGATCCCCATAATCCTATGGTTGAGCCATTCACTAATGCAGAGTTCTGTATCACCTTTTAGATGCTAGTCCAAATGGTTACAACTAATGCTAACTAAGGTGAAGTTCTTAAAAAAGTAGGTGTACTAGCGACTAGACTCTGGAACTTTGTGAGAATAAATTCACCCAAATTCCATGGTTCCAAGGTTGACGAAAATCTACAAAAGTTTTGCTATCATGGGAGTTTCCCCATGTGAGAAGTCCTAGCTATTGTCCTACTAACTTAAGGGCATTGCTAGGTTATGGTATGAGTAATGGAAAAGTGAGAGAGTTGAAGGTTTGGGTCCTATTTCTTGGGAAGAATTCAAAAGTGAATTCCTTGACTGATTCTTTTCCCTTGTAATTGAGGGAAGCTATAATCTAAGTGTTTATCAATCTTCGTCAAGGGAAAACGAGTGTAACAGAGTATGCCATCAAGTTCACTTAATTGTCCATGTATGCTTCACTTATGATTTTGGATCCAAGGGCAAAGATGAGTAAGTTTATGATGAGTGATTCCAATTTGGTATCCTAAGAGTGTAAAATTTCCATGCAAATTAAGGAGATGGATATTTTGAGGCTTATGACATGCAGAGCGAATTAAGAACACGAAAATAAGGAAGAGGGATAAAGCGTCCAAGTGAACTTGGGTTGATAGATAATATAAGGGTAGAAATATGAGAGCCTAAGGCGAAAAAAGGTATTCTAGTGAAGGAGCATCAAACACTCCTATTCAAAAGTTTAACAAGGTGTCAAACTCTAAGGTTCAAGGAAGAGGTCCGGTGCTCTAGTTACTCCACTTGTAAGAAGTATGGGAAGATTCACAAGGGAGAGTGTTTGGCCGGGTCTAATGTGTGGTTTAGATATGGGAGCTAGTCACCATGCTAAGTATTGTAGGGGTGGTGGCAATAGACCTCAGTCACAGGCTCACACTGATGTTACCGGTCAACAAGCCTAGACATGTGTTGCTTCTGGATTGGGTAGTACATAGAACTGAAATAGGTTCTATGTTTGCTATGCTAGGAAGGATGAGGAGGAGACTCTAGGTGTGGTTATGAACAATATTGTAGTTTTTAACTTTGATTCATATGTTTTATTTGAGCTAAGTGCCTATTTGTCTTTTGTTACCCCTTATTTTGCCATAATATTTTATGTGTGTCCTGAAGTATTGTTAGAGACTTTTTGTATTTATACCCAAATTGGTGATTCAGTTCTAGCTAAAAGAGTCAGCAGAGATTGTCCTGCATCTGTCAATCTTGCATAAAGTTATCCTATGTGATCTTATTGAACTTGATATGACAGATCTTGACATTTTACGTTTTGTGTACTGGTCACACACTTGAAATGTCTTCATTAATTGTAAAATCCATCGGACCAAGTTTTAATTTTCCAATGAGCCAGTTCTTAAATAGAAGAGTATTGATTTGGTATTTATTCATTTCATGCATAAAAGCTAGTAAATATTTTCCCAGGTGCATATATCATATAGTTCAGGTTAGGGATAGGAGTTTCGAAACTCCTACTCTTGAGTCGATCCCTATTGTAAATGAGCTTCTTGATGTCTTTCCTAATGACCTACCTAGTATTCCTCCTGAAGGAGAAATAGATTTTGGCATAGATCTTCTTCCAGATACTCAATCCATTTTTTTTCTCATTATTATATGGCCACGACGAAACTTAAAGAGTTAAAGGAACAATTGAAAGACTTATTGAAGAAGGGCTTCATAAGCACGTCACCATGGGATGTTCCTTTGTTGTTTGTAGGAAGAAGAATGGGTTACTCCGAATGTGTATAGACATTCAACAATAGAATAACGTGACCATATAGAACTAATATCTAATATTGTTGATACATGATTTATTTGATCAATTGTGTGGGGCAAGTTGCCTTTCCAAAATTGATCTCCATTCTAGATATCATAAATTAAGGGTAAGGGAGTGTAATATTCCTAAGATGGCAATTCGTACAAAGCATGGCCATTTTGAGTTTTGTTTTGGTATGTCATTTGGGTTAACTAATGCTCTCGCTATCTTCCCGGGCCATGGTGGGCCCTTTATGAAAAGGTCCTTCTACTTGAGCTTTCTTAAGTTGTGAGGGATATTTAGGTCTTTTTCCTAATACTTAAATATGTATTTCTATGGTTTTTGGACTACATATTCATCTATTAACTATCCTAAGTTCCTAAATGTCTTTCGTTCATTCTCAATTCCCAAAATTAATTTTTTTCTCTCTAAACACACTCCCAAGGCTCTCTTCTTCCCCAAGCTAGAACTCCATTGAAGATCAAGCATTTCTCATCAAATTCTAGTTATTTTATCAAAATTTCATTCATTTCTATACCAAGTTATGTGAGTTTTCATCCATAGGGTACTTCCAATCATAGAGCCCAAAAGATCTACCACTTTTCAATTGATTTCTAATATGAACTTTATGGGTTTTACCCAATTCCCTTCCAAATGCATGAATTACATTTATATCTATGTTTATTTACCTAATTAAGTATGAATTATCATGCAATTGCATGATCTGATGGTTTTAAAGTGATTTCTCTATGAGGTTGTTAGGGTTTATGAATGGAATTATATAATTTGATGGTTTTGAAGGGATTTCTCTACAAGGATTAGGGTTCATGAATGTACATTGTGGGGAATGATGTTTACTACTCAAATTCACGTAATTTTTCATAATTATACATAGTTTTCATAAATTACTTGTTTCAAAGTTGTTTAGGCACTAGACCCACATAACTTACCCTAGTTTTCTATGAATCATAATGATGAATGACAACGACTTCTTCTAATGTTTATGAAAGATATTCAATAATGTTTTATGAAGTTCCTTCAATGATGAATAAATGAATAATGAATGAATGAATAAACAAATATTGGTGAAAGGACAATTATGAGCTAATCATGGATTCATGTTTGATAAGAAAAAGTTTCATATTAATGAATCACCCAAGCTTTTTATGAGCTACTCTTCATGAATGATGGATTTCAATGTCTTAAACGTATGACTGATTTATGAATAACTATGATACTATAATATACTATTTTTTGGAATTTGACCTAGCATCAAGAAGGTTTAAGGTAGGGTTAGTTTAGTGGACGTTAAGGTTATCCACCCAAGAGAATTCTAGTAGCAACCTCTTGTTTGAAACTATGTGCAACCATAGGTTGCCTTTTTAGGAGAGTCTAGTGGATCCACATTTAGCCCTTGACCTCTTGTACCATCAAAAGGTCTACCCTGACAAGGTACCCCGCTCTTATCAACGTGGGAGAACATTGGATTCCATGTTATAGCTCTCATGGTGTTATTGTTGGTTATAGTAATCTTCCACAAAATGATTATTTTACTTTGAGCTTTATTATGATTTGATGCTTTGACCACATGTCTTGTGATCATGTTTTATTTCAAGTTTTACTTGATGTTTTGTTACGTTATTATAATCTTGCATCCTATGACTCACACATCATGAGTCTATCATGTTACTCATGATGTAAGTATATATGGACGTATGTATGTATGTATATACACATACATACATACATACATATGTGTGTGTGTGTGTAAATATATGTATATATGTATACATCATGTATCACACACATACTTAGTACATTCCGAGGTACTAACACATATTTGCCTACATTTTTAAAAATGTAGGGTTGGATGCTCCTCAATTTCATTATGGGTAATTGAATTGTTAGCACATCACCTAATTGGTAATCTCTCATGCTCTAGGGTTTACCCATTGAGCTTATGACCCCACTTAGTTTGATTTGCATGTTTAGACGTTTACTTTACTATTCATTAAGGGTGAGCTAGGGGCATGTCTTAGCCCCCAGCCACTTTTAGAGTATGTTATGTAGAGACTTGTTGGACACCATGTGTAAAAGTCTATGTTAACTGCATTTTACTTGATTTCTCCCGTCTATTGATTGAATGTTTGAGACTTATTTCTATTTGGTTCTAGTTTGTTGAATGAATAATTACTTTATATGTCTTGTATTATGCTCAAGAATGATATTTGAGATAGTTTAGTTCAAGTTTATTGGGGTTTCAATCTCCATGTCACATAGAGAGATTGGATCGAATCATGACAAAAACCCATCAGTTCCCTCAAGTAAGGACAATACTGGCATAGTAGTCAATTTGGTTTTCAGCTCTTGAAAGATTTTTTGGCATGCATCTGACAATTGAAACTTATCCTTTTTTTGTCAACTTAGTGAGTGGGGCTAATATCGATAAAAATCTCTCTACGAATAATTAGTAATAGCCACCCAACCTAGAAAACTTCTTATATTGGTCGGAGAAGTGGATTTAGGTCAATTCTTCACTACTCAGTTTTCAATGTATCAACCCAAATACCTTTATGCAATATGATGTGGCCTTAGAATGCCACTGATGTAAGCTAGAACTCACACTTTGAAAATTTAGCATACAACTACCTCTTCTTGAGAGTGATAAGAGAAATTCGCAAATAGCTAGCATGTTCTTCCTTATGTCTTGAGTAGACCAATCTATCATCGATGAGCACGATGACAAACATGTCCAGGTACAGTTAAATACCCAATTCATAAGGTTCATAAAAGTTGCAGGTGCATTAGTTAAACCAAAAGACATAACAAGAAATTTGAAGCGCCCATAATGAGTTTGAAAGGCTATCTTTGAAATGTCACATTTCTCTCATTTTTAACTACTGATAGCATGATCTGAGGTCTATCTTAGGGAAGCATGGGGCATTAGGAAGTTGGTGAAATAGATCAATCCTTTTTAAGAATAGGATACTTGTTCTTGATAGTAACCTTATTTAGTTTATGATAGGTCGATACACATCCTAAGGGACTTATCTTTCTTTCACAAGAATAATATGTGAGCACCCCAAGGTAAGACACACAGCCTAATGAATTCCTTATAATGGAGATCTTTCAATTCCTTTTTTATCTCTTTTAACTCTATGAGAGCCATTCTATATGGTATAATAGAAATTGGTTAAGTATCAGTGAGAACTCCGAAAGTCTATATTTCTATCAAGGACTCTAGGTAGATCATTAAGCAAAATCTCAGGAAACTTATTAACAATAGGAATGGACTCAAGATATAGAGTCCCAGTTAACATCTTTGACTCAGACCATATGATAAATAGACCCTTTAGAGATTAATTTCTAGCCGTAAAATAAGAAATATGGCATAACAACCATAAAGCCAATTCATGCGTAGAATGGCATCGAAATCAACCATTCCCAACTCAACTAATTTATCCATGGTATCTCTGTGATACATGAAAATGGTATAATTCCTATAGACTCTTTCAGTAAGAATAGACTCACCAATAGGAGTATAGACATGAAAAGGCTCAAGAAGACTCTCAGGATAATCACAAACCTATTATCTAGATAAGGAGCCACAAAAAACAATGTCACACATGGATCATGTAATGCATAAACTTCAAAAGAAAGGACTCATAGCATAACAGTCACAATATCAGTCAACTCTCTTAGTCCTATCGACTACCAATAGCATACATACAATGTGTACCTCTGCCTATTCCTATAGTAGCACTTCTCTGATTTTCTCGACCTTGTGGTATTATAGAAGAAAGCTGAGCCTTACTATTCTCATTATTCTATCTCTACATCTAACAATTCTTTAGGAAGTGGCATGTCTGGCCATAAATGTAACAAGAATTGGTGCCATTGTGACATTTAATCAGATGGAGTCTTCCACACTTGCCACATGGTAGTTTTTCTTTTGACTCTTGGACGATATTCCTCTGTATCAATGAGCTTTGCGCCTTAGATGTTGGTAAATAATTAAAGACCTCCTTTGGAGAAAAGGTCTTATCACCTTTAACTTGCTTTTGTTGATTTGCTAGTTACCTGGCTGATCTAAGCCTTTAGCTCTGGTGTGTTTCTCTATCTTTTCTCTTATCATCGTCAAGTTGTTGAGCATAGATTACATGTCTAGATATATCCATGTCTGAAATGAATTAAGCTCCATGTTTACCCAACCCAAACAAACTTCCTCATCTTAGACGTCATATCTAAAATTATCTCTAGAGCATATTTGGACAACTTGGTTAAGTTAAGACTGTACTCTTTAAATGTCATTTTCTCTTCCTTCAGATTCACAAACTTCTCTACCTTAGTTTACCTAACTCCTTAGGAAACAAGTGGTCAAGGAATGCACCCTCGAACTTATCCCAGGTTGTAGGCTCAACATTTCTAGCATGACTTTCTTCCCATTTGTTGTACCAAATATGAGCCACTCTTTTGAGTTCATAGGAAGCAAGCGCCACTTCCCTAGTCTCAGTCGCATGCATTGTTGTTAAAGTCTTCCTCATATCATCAATATTTTGTGGATCCATATCAATATTAAGCCCTATAAAGATTGGTGGATTCATCTACAAGAAATCTCTAATCTTCTCAAACGTTGATGACTTTTGTGTGTTAGTGTTTGGAGCAGAGGTAGTCTGTTAACCCGTTTGAGCAGCTATCAATTAGGTGAGCATAGCTATGGCTTTCCTAAATTCATCTAATAAATTTAGATCAGGATAAGAAATAGTCATCTTAGGAGCTTTGGCAGTCCCCATAAGTTGTCCCCTAGTCTTTGATCCCATAGGTAACTCTGGTGCTAGGATTTCAGTGATAGCAACGCTTCTCTGGCTAGTGAAATATTTTAGAGGCATTGTCAAAAAACATGTAATGCACGAGTTAGAAAAATATTTTTATAGAGCCAAACTCTATTATAGGAACTCAGAATGCAAAAGAAGTGGAACAATTTTCCTAATGTCTCATGGCATCCGGAGTATAAGTATGGTACATAACACACCCATAAGCAAGACTTTACTAGACACAACTTTATAAACAATCTAGGACTCTTGAAACTTGTGCTCTGATAGCAATTTTTTCAAACCCCAAGAGGGTACCCTATACGTCACCGAGACTAAAAAATCACTGCTAGTGTCTAAGTGAACCACTTGATCTCATTATTTAGTAGAATTAGAGGTGGAAATTTCAATCTATATAAAGTAAAAGGAACCCATTTTACCCATATTTATTTTAATGGATCACTCATATTTTTTAAATGGGTAAATATGGGTTGATCTATGTCACGACCCAGACCAAGGGCCTAGATTTGACACGGGGAATGGGAACCCGAGAATCCCCAAACAAGCCTCAACATACCAAAACTCACATCATCGGTTCGGAAGCGTATTCAACAATCAACACATAGTTCTAAGGGACGGGAAAGTAGGACTTACGCTATGGGGGCAATTTGGGACTCAGGATCTTTCCATCAAGCATATGATCAAGTCACATAACAATAGTCAAAGATAATTGAACACATAACATAAGCTTAACTATAACAATAGCATATATCGTAAAGAGGTTTACAAGGTGTCAAAAAATGCCTCTACATAGATGGGTCAGGGCCAAGACATACCCTGGTCTCACACTCAAATACATAACAAAATAAGTGACATAGGTAGATATATGGTGGTTCATCCTTTGAAGATAGAAATCACCACTACAAGAAAGCTTGGAACCCGAGCTAAGTGCCAAACGGTGGATGATCAAAGTCGTTGGTCCATACATGGTGAAATCATGTAGGCAAGAGTATGCGAAAGTATGTTTGAATGTACTAAGTATGCGGGATGTAATGCATGAACTTACCAAATCCTGCAGTCCAATATTCCAAGGGCACATAATATCGAAAGAGGTATGTAACAAAGAATATAGTATAACAAGATGTCATAAAGACAATGATGCATGAAATGCAAATGATGCTTATACATAGTGGGGATGTGACCTCAACCGACATGAATAAGACCAAGCGAGCTATTATTTGGAATCCCGATAATTACCCCTTATTGGTAAAGAGATGGTTTAATTGTCAAGGGTAAACCACGCTTCACCTACGGGCCTCCCATTTCGTATGAAGCAACCTTCCTTACGAGCCTCCCATTTCTTATAGGATTTTCATATCAAAACATATCATATCATTTCTTCTCCTTACGGGAAACCCCATTTCGGAGGCATCTTTCCTTATTGGGCTCCCATTTCAGAAAGGAACCTATGCTAGGTACATAGTTCGAGGATAGAGAGAACACTCCATCCATCGGTGCTAAGTCATCATCCCACAAGAATACATATA
>JAPFFP010047784.1:0-10179 GCA_026153255.1 Solanum medicagineum
GCATGGAGACATGAAGCACAAGATGTACAGATGATAAGTTAGGTGGCAAGGCCAATTTATAGGCCACCTCTCCAACTCGCGCCAAAATCTCAAATGGGCCAATGAATCGAGGGTTAAGCTTTCCCTTCTTACCGAACCGCATAACACCCTTCATAGGTGACACTCTAACACAAACATATTTGCCTACTATAAACTCTAGGGCTCGAACCCTCCTATCTTCATAACTCTTTTGTCGACTCTGAGCTATTAATAATCTACCCTGAATCATACTGACCTGCTCCATAGTATCCCTAAGAAAGTTTACATCTAATGAGTCCATCTTAGTGGAATCAAACTAACCAATCGGAGACCTACACTGTCTATCATACAAAGCCTCGAATGGGGCCATCTGAATACTAGAGTGATAACTATTATTATAGGCGAACTTTGCTAAGGGCAAGTGTTGGTCCCAACGGGAACCAAAATCAATCACGCACGCTTAAAGCATGTCCTCCAACACTTGAATCGTCCGCTCAGACTGATCGTCTGTCTGAGGGTGAAAGGCTGAACTCGTATCCTCCCACTTCCACGTAGGAATGGGCATCCTTTAAAACTCACCTCCAGGCCGTTGGTGCTCACAGTTAACCTGCTGACAAGTTAAACACTCAGCCACAAACTCTGAAATATCCTTCTTCATACCGCACCACCAATAGTGCTAACTCATGTGATGATACACCTTCGCTGCTCCTGGATGATTGGTATAACGAGTACAATGAACCTCGTCAAGAATCAATCTAATCAAGTCACCCACCTCAGGTACACAAACTCGACCTCCAATCCTCAAAACACCATCAGGGATCATGCGCCGCTTCCTTAGCCTCTCCTGTGGTCACTTTATCTCTAATGAGACACAACTTCTCATCCTCAAACTGGCGTTCTTGAATCTGGTCCATCAAGGTAGAACAAGCCTCAATGAAAGCAAGCACACCACCCGCATCAGAAAGTTGTAACCTCACTAGGCCATTAGCTAGACGCTGAATATCCCTAGCCAAAGGCCACTCCTCAACTCGAATGGCGACTAGACTCCCCCTGCTAAAAGTCTTTCTACTCAAGGCGTCGGCCACCACATTAGTCTTTCCCGGATGATACAAGATGGTCAAGTCATAGTCCTTTAGCAACTCAATCCATTTACGCCGCCTTCAGTTTAGATCCTTTTGACTGAAATATACTAAAGACTCCTATGATCAGTGAAGACCTCATAGTGTACACCATATACGTAATGACGCCATAACTTAAGCATAAAAACCACCGCCCCTAGGCAATCAATTGTCTAGAAGCATAGGCAATTACTTTCCCCTTTTGCATCAACACCCCCACCTAAACCAACTCATGAAGCATCACAATACACCGTAAAGTCCACACCTGCCTCCAGCAGTGTCAAAATGGGAGCTAAAGTCAACAAAGTCTTGAGCTTTTGGAAGCTCGCCTCACATTCATCAGACCAATGGAAGGCTACATTCCTCTGAGTTAACCTAGCTAATGGGGCTGCAATAGAAGAAAACCTGAATAAACCGCCGATAAACCCCCCTAACCCCCACAAAACTACGAATCTCAGTAGCTGAAGTGGGCCTTGTCCAACCTCTAACTGCCTCAACCTTAGCCGGATCCACTTGGAGAATTTTGCATATAACTTTTCCTCCCTTAGCCTCTATAGCACTATCCTCAAGTGACGAACGTTATCAGCAAGAATTGAAGGAGCAGCTCCAAGACTTATTAAGCAAGGGATTTATACGTCCTAGCCTCTCACCTTGGGGCACCTCAGTCTTTGTTTGTGAAAAAGAAAGATGGGTCTATGAGAATGTGCATTGATTACAAGCAGCTAAACAAAGAGTGCGTCAAGAATATGTACCCTCTTCCCCATATTGATGACTTGTTTGATCAGCTTCAGGGAACGGCTTTGTTCTCTAAGATTGACTTGAGGTCCGATTATCATCAGCTGAGTATTAGAGCATTAGTTATTCTTAAGACAACTTTTCGCACACGTTATGGCCATTACAATTTTTTGGTGATGTCCTTTGGGTTGACTAACGCCCCTGCAGCGTTCATGGAGTTGATGAATAGGGTGTTTCACTCGTACTTAGATTCAATTGTTATAGTATTCATTGATGACATCTTGATGTATTCCAAGACTAAGGTTGATCATGTTCGTCACTTGAGGATAGTGCTACCGAGGCTAACAAAGGAAAAGTTATATGCAAAATTCTCCAAGTTTTGGTTCTGGCTTGATTCGGTGGTATCTTAGGGCATGTGGTGTCCAAGGAGGAGATTAGAGTGGATCCAGCTAAGGTTGAGGGAGTTAGAGGTTGGACAAAGCCTACTTCAACTACCGAGATTCGTAGTTATGTGGGGTTAGTGGGGTATTATCAGCAGTTTATTCAAGGTTTTTCTTCTATTACAGCCCCATTAACCAGGTTAACTCAGAAGAATGTAGCCTTCCATTGGTCTGATGAGTGTGAGGCGAGCTTCCAAAAGCTCAAAACTTTGTTGACTTCAGCTCTCATTTTGACACTACCGGAGGTAGGCATGGACTTTACGGTGTATTGTGATGCTTCAGGAGTTGTTTAAGTGGGGTGTTGATGCAAAAGGGGAAAGTAATTGCATATGCTTCTAGATAGTTGAAGGCCCATGATAAGAACTATCTTACTCATGACTTAGAGTATGCGACAATAGTTTTTGTGATTAAGTTATGGAGTCATTACTTATATGGTGTACACTGTGAGGTCTTCACTAATCATAGGATCTTCAGTATATTTTCAGTCAAAAAGATCTGAACTTAAAGCAGCATAGATGGATTGAGTTGCTAAAGGACTATGACTTGACCATCTTATATCATCCGAGAAAGGCTAATGTGGAGGCCTACGCCTTGAGTAGAAAGACTTCTAGCATGAGGAGCCTAGCCGCCATTCGAGTTGAGGAGTGGCCTTTGCCCATGGATGTTCAGCGTCGAGCTAATGCCCAAGTGAAGTTACAGCTTTCTGATGCGGGTGGTATATTTGCTTTCATTGAGGCTCGTTCTTCCTTGATGGACCAAATTTGAGAGCGCCAGTTTAAGGATGAGAAGTTGTGTCTCATTCAGAGATAAAGTGACCAGAGAAGAGACTAAGGAAGCGACGCTTGATCCTGATGGTGTTCTGAGGATTGGAGGCCGAGTTTGTGTACCTAAGTTGGGTGACTTGATTAGATTAATTCTTGAGAAGGCTCATTGTACTCGTTATTCCATGCATCCAGGAGCAGCGAAGATGCATCATGAGTCACACTATTGGTGGTGTGGTATGAAAAAGGATATTTCAGAGTTTGTGGCTAAGTATTTAACTTTTCAGCAGGTTAAGTGTGAGCACCAACAGCCTGGAGGTGAGTTTCAAAGGATGCCCATTCCTACGTGGACGTGGGAACGTATCACCATGGATTTTGTGGTAGTTTTGCCCACTACTGTGGGTGGTTATGACTACATCTAGGTAGTTGTGGATCGATTGACTAAATCCGCGCATTTTATTCATGTCAAGGTTAAGTATACAGCAGAGAAGTTAGCTGAGCTTTACATTAGTCAGATAGTCCGACTGCATGGTGTGCCTGTTTCATCATTTCAAATCGGGGTTCACTCTTCACTTCACATTTTTGGAGGGCCTGCATCATGGGCTTGGTACTCAGTTGGATATGAGTCAGTCTTTCACCCTCAGACAGACGGACAATCTGAGCGGACGATTCAAGTATTAGAGGACATGCTTCGAGTGTGCGTAATTGATTACGGTTCCCGTTGGGACCAGCACTTGCCCTTAGCAGAGTTTGCGTATAATCATAGTTATCACTCTAGTATTCAGATGGCTCCATTTGAGACTTTGGATCGTAGACAGTGTAGGTCTCTGATTGGTTGGTTTGATTCCGCTGAGATAGACTCATTAGATGTAGACTTTCTTAGGGATACTATAGAGCAGGTCCGTATGATTCAGGGTAGATTATTGACCTCTCAGAGTCGACAAAAGAGTTAAGAAGATAGGAGGGTTCGAGCCCTAGAGTTTACGATAAACAATCATGTTTGGCTTAGAGTGTCACCTATTAAGGGTGTTATGCAGTTCGGTAAGAAGGGAAAGCTTAGCCCTCAATTCATGGTCCATTTGAGATTTTGGAGATAGCTGGAGAGGTGGCCTATAGACTGGCCTTGCCACCTAGCTTATAATCTGTACATCTTGTGTTTCATGTCTCCATGCTCCGAAAGTATGTGCTCGATGAGTCTCATATACTTTCATTTGATTCGGTGGCGTTGAGTCCAGACTTGTCATTTGAGGAGAAGCCTATAGTTATTTTAGATAGACAGGTCTGAAAGCTTAGAAACAAAGAAATTGCTTCTGTGAAGAACTATGGAAAAACCGTCTGGTTAGAGAGGCAACTTGGAAGACAGAGTCTGAAATGCATGATATATATCCTCATCTTTTCGAAACTTCAGGTACTTTTTTCTACCTTATGTTCGAGGGCGAACATGATTTTTAGTGGTAGATAATGTAATAACCCATTAGGCTATTTTGAGAATTTGTCCTCTTTGTTTTTTTAAAACATCCTTCTTGTAAATTTTAGCAGATAGTTTGGACTATTCGATAACTAAGACTATTTTGGGTAGATGTAGATAATTAATATAAGTGATGGATTAAATGTTAATGTGTTTAAAATTCTATATCACTTATCCATGTATTGTAGAATAAATTAGTGGGTGTCAGCTGAAAATCATTACGTAGGCATTTAGTTATATATATATGTTTATGTTTCTGGAAAAGAAAGCACTATCAATGCCTCTTTTATTACACTTTAGGTGATAGCTTTATTATTTAGCATTATTATATTGTGCAATTATGAGATGAAGTGGATTAGTGACAAATCTTGAAGTGGAAAATTGGCACCATAAATTAATTATGCCCTCTTGTAATTGTTAACCCTACTATGGGGATTATTCTATTGTTGCACTAAGAGATTAGGATAATATATATACATCAATACGAAACACTTCTTAATTAAGTTAGAAAAAGAAAAGAGGGAAAGGGGATAGAAACTCACCGGCACGCCGATGAACAGCAATTGCAGATCGCGGTGCTACGGATTCTATTCGAAAGGGACAGGCTCAAGTGTTTGATTGATCGTTATTCGACTTAGGCAAGTGGACTTTCAAAACTTCGTAATTCTAGTAGAATTCTCAAATTATCCTTTCATCTATGTGTGATTCATGAAATATTTTAATATTATAATAGTGAGGAGATAAAATGTAAATGTGAGTTGGTGTGGTGTTGTGACACTTGAATTGAAAATGTGTTTAAGTGATGAGAATTCTATTTTGAGATATATTATTACGGTTGGTGATTATGAGTGGCTTTATTGTGAACTTCATCTTATGTTCATTCATTCTGCGTCACACATATTTGCATTGGTTGTAGATATTAATATGAGTGAGATGGTAAAAATTGGGGCCGAGGTCTTTACCGATCGAGATGTGATGCCGATGCCTTTGCCGACGAAATTGTGATGTTGAAATCTTTACTAGTGATGTGATGCCGAAGTCTTTGTCAGCGATGATATTATGTCGAGGTCTTTACCGGCGATGTTGTGATGTTGAGGTATTTTCCAGTGATGTTATGATGTCGAGGTCATTGCAGGCAATTATTCCATAAGCATTGCATCTCATCCTTGCATATTCTTGTGTGGCATGATGTTATTGTTGTGATTGATTGTGTTATCACTTGTGAGTTGTGGCTTGTGCTTTGGAATTGTGATATGGTGAAATACTATCTCTATTGTGTATTATGTGTTGCTGGGTTTGGCTGATTTTTCTGTGCAGGTTGTAGTTGTGGAGATCGGTTGGGATTAAAGGAGTTTGTGTATTCTATTGGACTTACTTTGTTTTGTTAGTTGACTTGTTGGATACCTCATTGTTTTGGTACTCACCCTTGCTTCTACACTTGTGGAGGTTCTGAGCCCAGACAGTACTACTCTTCCTCGATCATCCGAGGCTTCCCAGGAGATTTAGAGAGGTAGTTGTTGTCATCTGGCTCTCTCTCTTGTTCCTATTTCTTTTGTGCTTTGTTCTATTTGAGAAGAAAGACACTTCAGACTTGTACTTCTTTAATTTTTTGTATTGCTAGTGGCTTGTACATGTGAAAAACCAATCTTTGGGTATTATTTAAGCTTGTGAAGATTTTCGATCTTAGTTATCTATCTTATTTAGTCACTTCCGCACGTTATTTCTATTTTTCGCTGGGTAAGGCTAAAGCTTTCTCTCTTTGGGATAGGTTGAGCGGCAAGCTTCACTTCAATATCTGCTTCATCTCTAGCAACACTGAATTTACACTCCAAGTATTCTATTTTGGTTTTGCTCAACACTTTTATGTCATCTGCAAATAGCATACCATGGCACCCCCTCCTGGATAGACCATGTCAGCTCATATTGCCAAAGCAAAAAGAAAAGGGCTCAACACAGATCCTTGATGGAGTCCATCTCAACAAGAAAATACTCTAAGTCTCCTCCTACCGTTCTTACCCGAGTCCTGGCTTCTTCATACATATGCTTTATCAGGCCTAATGTACACCATAGGAACATCTTTCGACTCTAGACATCTCCATAAGACAGACATCCCTCGGAACTTTTCATAGGCCTTTTCAAGGTCAATGAGTAATCCAATAGAAGACAAGAAGAGATCTATATGAAGTTACAATTGGATCACACCAATTAAAAAGGCTCAAGTAGGAATGGTCTTTAAAAAAGGAGAGGGCAAAAATGGAAATATGCAAGGAAAAGGCAACAACAACTGCATGTGTGGCAACTTCACATCACCAAAGAACTGCTACGGGAATATGTGTGTGTGTGTGAAAATTCTAGATTTACACAAGGATTTACCCTTGGTGTGTGTGTGTGAAGTAAACTGAAAGACAAAGATTCTAAGTTGCAAATTAGACTGTTTTTAATACCCAAGATGGTTTCTCACATAGGCTTGAAAACTGTGAATCAAATTTTGGGGTCTATATTCACAAAAACTGAAAGAATCCCAGAGAAGTCATTGGAAAGCTTATAACTCCAAAAAAACTTACAAGCTCTTTGTT
Source organism: Solanum medicagineum (assembly GCA_026153255.1). Classification (NCBI taxonomy): domain Eukaryota; kingdom Viridiplantae; phylum Streptophyta; class Magnoliopsida; order Solanales; family Solanaceae; genus Solanum; species Solanum medicagineum. Next base: position 7,117 of record JAPFFP010047784.1, read on the forward strand.
TTGATAAATAAATCAGATAATAATATTACCTCGTAATTCAGTTGATTCCCTCGATTGGAAACAACTTTTCTAAAGAGTCATTGGAAAGCTTGGAAACAACCTTTCTATCCACAAAGGTAAGGATAAAGTCTGTGTACATTCAACCCTCCCCGAACCTCACTTGTAGGACTACAATAGGGTATGTTGTTGTTGTCGGATCCCTCTATAGTTGGGACATCAAATCGCTCTTCCTTGAAAGATCATGTCCCCTCTTTAAAGGCTCGTTGATTTGTAGAAGCACAAAGTGACATAGAACTATTAAGCCTGATCATATGGGTTGTAAAGGTTGGGATATCAAATCGCTCTTCCTTGAAAGATCATGTCCCATCTTTAAAGGCTCGTTGATTTGTAGAAGCACAAAGTGACATAGAACTATTTAGTCTGATCATATGGGTTGTAAAGGTAACTAGCTTTAGTACCATTTTCTAATTGTCCAAGTCCTCGAAGGTGTCCAACTGACTCAAGAGTTCCATAAACTTCTCGCTTTTCATATTCTCAAAAAAAAAAAAAAAACTAAACTCCTAGTTTTTCATTCCTAACTGGCCATACATCCACTTGGTTACCCCTTAAGCCATATACCTACGTATAGGAGTCGTTTGGTACAAAAATGAATAATGCAGGAATTAATCATGCAAGGATTATTTTTTATCCCATGTTTGGTTTATTGTTTTCCATTTAATTTTCTGTTTGGTTTAAAATTCTATAAGAAGTTTCTTTCCTATTATGCCCTTGAACTATTATGAAATATTCTATTTCATGTAATTAAATCAATGTAGATTATTTTTTGTGACTTCTAACTAGTTAGGAAAATATTAATTTGACATTATGTTTGCTATTTTCTCACTTGAATCATTTGAGAATAAATAATTGTAATCTTAATAAATTCATCACTAATAAAATGTCAAACTTTAATTTAATAAAGATAGACCATCTATTATTAAAATAGAAAAGATGGTAAACAATTATAAAATAGACAATCTATATTTACACACAAAAATTTGGAAGTTGTAATTGTAATATAGTGTTTATCTTCTTACGAGGTCACTCAACTTTGAGAATATATCTAACATCATTGGACTTTATATTGTATCAATAAAATCACTCAACTAAAATTAGTTATTAAAAAAAATTGACATGTCAAAACATTTTTGTGTATTATGTAAATATGAAACTATAAATAAATAAAATTTAAAAATTTAACATGATAGATTTATTTATTTTTATATTATGAAAATATGAACCAACAGATAAACAAAATTTGTAAGGTAATTTATTTAAATAAATTTACTAGTACAAAATTACAACTATAAAATATATAATCAAGAAAACAAAAAAATGTAAAAGAATTTGAGGGATATTTGTGTCTTTGTGTATTTAATCTCATGGTATTAAACCAAGGTATTAGCTAATACCACCAAATGGGAGGTATTAGCTAATACCATGTATGTGATATTAATCAATACCATGGATTAGTTATACATGGTCCAAAATTTCTACCAAACATGGTAATAATTAATACCACTAACTAATCCATAGACTATATCCCCTAATCCATCCTACCAAACGCCCCCTTAGAATTACTCCCCTACAAGTCACCATTATGCTCTCAATTCACATGTTACAATCTGGTTGTTTCTCATCCTAAATGAGTGTGTTCTTAAAGGGAATCACAAAACTCTCTATCACACTCACAAATTACATGATATCTAAGCTGTCTTTCTAAATTCCTGCAAATAATATCATCCATTTCATTTCGTTGTTAAAGGCCTCCAAAAATGATCCTCTTAGTGCTACATGGTTTCACCACTGCACTCCATGTCAAATACGGCGATTTTTATTTTAGCCTTTCAGACTTTGGCAACAGAAAGAGGCAGATGCTTTACTGAATTTTGAGCATTTAGGCACAAGGAACCAATCAGATTCTCTAGGCCCATCATTTTCAGTCTATCATGAAGATAATTTACTCAATTCTTAAAACCTATTTTCTATCCTAACAAGCTCCTGGTCATAATTTATTTGAAACTTGTGTAAAATACCAATCAGATCTTCAAAATAAATGATTCCACCTGAATGCAGAGCTCATTAGATGTGATGGGCTGAGAGCATTGTACATCACAAGAAAAGGCAATTTCATGGAAAGTTCTTAAAAAAGACCACTACAAAATGTGATAAAGAGTGTTTATGCTCAAACCTTAATTCGAACATTCGCCCATTTATTTAGATTTTTCTCCTCCCATGTTCCAGCCTGCAATAGAAAAATAAAGAGAATCATTTGATACATGATGCAATTGGAATCAACCAGCAGACATAAACCTAGCAAAACCAATAGTCATGAATGCTTTTCCTTTTGGAGTTTCCAGTTTTCCCAGTACATTTTATTTTTTCATTATGATTATTTTTCTTTTTCAGAGGGAAGGGAATAAATCAGAATGTGATACTGGTAGATAACATCTAAGAACCCAAGGCAATCATCTTTCCTTCATTCTCTCTGGATCGGCAGAGTGAGCATTCCTCATTGAGATCAGCATCCCATGCCCCTGACCAGCCCAATAGGAACAACCAAGTCCAAAAGAATTAGCTATTCTAGATCTTCTTGTAACCTTAGGTGTCGTTAGATAATTGGTTAGAGTTATGCAAGTAATGTAAAGATTAGTTATGAGTGATTCTATGTATCATTTTACAAAGGCATTATAATTTATATATTTGTTATACATGTATTCGTTATTCCAGCTTCAACCCTACATAAAATAATACATAAAAACCTCCTAACTTATATATGTATTACTTATGCGTGTTTCTAAATTGTCAACCAAATGTCGTACTAATTTTATAAATGAATAACTTATTTCCCATCTACCAACCAAAGGTCATATAAATTATACAAAACTTAATTCATGGATAACTTGTCTCTTATCCAAATACCAAAAGATCGCTTAGTTGTTAATCTAGCATAACCCAATGGCCGCATCACCCCAGCAAGGAAATAAGCCAATAGCCAAACTGCTTTCTTGATTTGACACTGAT